>JALRMF010000457.1:0-34588 GCA_026120015.1 Dendrostoma leiphaemia | reverse complement strand
AGATATTTATTCTCTAAAACGCAATCTAAAATAAACCCCCGCTTACTTACTAAAATAAAAAATACAATAGTTTTAGTAAATCTAAAATTACTTATTTAAAATAATTATAATAACGCTATAATTATTGCTAGACTAAAAAAACTTACTTAAGCGTAGAATCTAAAAGTTTAAGGTTAAAATATATGCATCTTAGCCTGCATTAATAATACCCTAGATTAATAATTTCTCTTAGAAAACTTAATTGCTAAGCTTAGGGCAAAGCAAAGCAGCAATGTTTTTGCAAGCGCTGTGTTAATGCATTCTAATAACGCTGTCCTAGCCTATAAAACTTTCGCTAACAATTGCAAGGTTATCGTTTACCATTTTGTTAAAGCTTATTTTACTTAATTAGGCATAAAATATAAATATTTATAAAACAAAAGTAACTTACTATGCTAGGTAGCAAAAGTATTATAAAAGCGTTTTTTAGCATAAGCAGGCGTTTTAGAAACTATACTAGATTATTAGAAGAGATTAATAATAATACAAATCTATTATAAAGATTAGTTAATCGGCTAGCTTAGCTTAAAAACATAAGAAAAAAGTACTTATAACAGGTCTTTTTAATAATATTATAGGCTTATTGTTATTGTTAAAACTATTAAGATTATTAACACTAAAAACACGCTCTTAGTTAACAGCACCGCTAATAGACTAAGGCATATTTTAAGCATTATTACCTTGTAAAGCATTAACAATATTATTATTAAGGCTAGGCATATGCTTTAAATTGCGCTTATAAGCGGCTAGGATTTTATTAATACGCGCGGACACAATATCGTTTATGCAGTTGGCTATGCAAAGGAAATAAGGATAAAAATGATAATAAAGATAAGATATATTTTACTTACTAAAGGTAAGGCTTTTAAGGTATTAGGCAAAGCTAGTCTTAAATAGCTTTTGCCGCTGCTAATTAAGAAATTAGCGCACTTTAAAGCGCTAGATAAGCCAACAAACTATATAAAAGTTAAAACTATAGCTAAGCAAAAGAAGAAAAAGTGATAATACTTATTCTCTTTATTAATTATAACCTAAAAAAGGTTAAACACAGGCTTAAATATATAATAAGGCATAGTAGCAACCAGCAATTAACAATTAAAAATTAAAAGTAAAAAAAGAGACTAGGCATATGTAATAAAACAAACTAATAATTAAAGGCAGCGGGCAGGTTAAAGTTATTATATAAAAAAAAAAGATTAAGATTGCAAATTAACGCATAGAATAAGTATGTGCTTTTATACCTAAACTGCAAAAAGCTTAAACTATTTACCTTGCTAGCTACTGCCTATTAATTGCAACCATTGCTATTGTAAAAGAAAAGACAATAAGCTATTGAAAAATTAGCTATTAAAAAATTTAAGCGAAAAAGTATAAGGTTAAATAAACCTAAGAAGTTAAAAGGGCAACTAAGGTTGCAAAAAGGGGCTAGAACCCAAGCAATGGGTTAAGTAAAAAGTAATTAATTAAAAAGCTATAAAAAAAGCCACTAGCTTTGTTACTAATTACTATTACTATTATTACCATTCTTGCTTATTTTAGCTTAAAGATTGCAAAAGAAGCGTTTAAAGGCAACTATTATTAGAAAAAAAACAATTATTACAACTAAAGCTAAAAAGGTCTAATTATAAAGTGCAGGGCTAGGGTTTGCCAAGGCCTTATAAAGACTCTTTAGCAAAGCTGTACAAAGGCTAGCACTTTCTCTTTCCTCTTTAAAATTCAGTTTCATACAACAGCTACACCTAAGCAATCAATCCTTTCTTCCTCTACAACTAATATAGTCATCTTGCCTAGTGATCCTTTGTGTCTAACATATAGGTAATAGTTTTAAATTTTTTAATTATTTTAAAAAAAGAGAGCTTGCTAAAAGTAGTATCCTTAGCGCCTTTAGCAGCCTTATTACTTTTAAAATTATTTATATAAAACTTATTAGTTTTTATTTGTTATATTTCCTATATTAAAACAATTTATCTTTATTACCCTTATTATTTTTACTATTACTAGCATTAATCTTAAAAGAGTTTTTTATACTGCTATTATTAGGGGAAAAAGCGCTGGAATCATTCTCTTAAGCGTTTTTACTACTAATAATAAGCTTAGAACTATTTTTAGTGTTATTAGAAATATTAATAAAAGCTTTAACAAAGTTATCTTAACCATTTCTATTGCTAAAAATAAGTAATAAAGAGTTAACTTTAAGCGCATTAACATTAGTAACTTTCTTATTATAAATAAGAAAAGATATTTATTAATAGTAAAGAAAATAAATAAAATATTAGGAGCATTTTATTTAGCGCTTAACTAAGCGCAAATCTTATTATGCTTGCGAAAAAAACGTTTATAAACACTCTTAGTAAACTTTTTCTAATAAGCGTGCAAATGAGTAAAAAGCATTTAAATGTCGCTAAAAGGCTAGGGAAGGTTTATAAAACCGTTCTTAGGCTTATTAGCTATTGTTAGAAAGCTTAAAAAAACTTAGGCAATGCGCGGGTAAAATTAGTAGTAGGGTAGAGGAAAGGAAAAGAAAGTTAAGTAAAGGGTGGTTTTTTTATAGTTAACTTATAGCTAGGGGGTGTATAGAAACCATGTACCTATAACTTTAACCTTGCTAAAACCAGCATTATAAATAGCGCTGCAGAAGCTTATAAATAAAGCGCACCTTTTAACTTTATATATATATACTTTATAGAATAATATTAATTTATGTTTTAAACGGTCTGTTGAGACCTTGCTTTTCTTTCCTAATAAGCCTCACAGTTTGTTCGGCAGCACGTCGCACCCCTGACTACGTAGCTGGAACTAACTGAGAGTATGCGCAGCGCTGGACCCACTTGTTACAACCTTGGGCGTTTTAAAGCAAAGATCTGACAATCAGAAGGTTGCAAGTTCGAGTCTAATACCATAGGATTGACCGCCCAGAAGGGCAGAGGGACCTACTGGCTATTGAGATTTTCAGTTTATTGCGGCAAGCCGAATAAACTGGGGGGTGTGTGACAAGAATATAGGGGTTCAGCCTGTGCAGTGCACAGGCGATCGCTTTTGTTTCTACAAATCTGCCCAGAGCCTCACTGCACTACTTACTAAGTAGGTCACGCATTCACTGTCTTTTACAGCATTGTTCTGCATACAGTCACTCTTTCATTCACAGCGCCTAACACCTTCAGAATGCACTACTCTCGCTTCACGCTCTTTCCAGGTCTTTTGACTGCAGCCTATGCGGCTCCTCCTACATCTCGCTCAAGGGCTGTGTCTGCGTGTGCCAACGTCAGTGGCACGTTTGAGATCAACAACTACAAACTCTACCCTGAGAATCTGGATTGGGATCCTGTGCACTGCAAGCTGTATATCAGGCAAGCAACTGAATCAAACGACACAAGTGGCACTGGAGATACAAAGACGCTGACTCCCACCTAGTGACAACTTCAACGCCTCGGTGCTGGTCTACGACCCCTACGAGGAGACATACGAGGTTCTGTCCTTCGATGGCATTACCAACACAGAACCGTTCCACGCCTCTGGCATTGACTACGATGCCTCCACCGGATCCATCATGATCTCCGCCAACAGTGGAAACCCCTTTGTGTCGTCGGGTGCCAACATGACGGGCGCCAACTATGTCATCCGATACGACACCAATGAGAACAAGATCGCCTACCAAGCGGACCTTGCAAGCTTCTCCGACCAGCTCCAGATCGGCGGCAAGACAGGCGGTGGGTTCCAGGACTTTGCCGAGGACCTCGAGGGCAACGCCTACGTCCCCACGGCCTTCCACGTCCCCGCCATCGCCAAGATCACAAAATCCGGCGACGTCTCGGCCTGGTACATCGGCGAGCCGAGCAACAGCAGCGCGTACATGTACCTGGGCCTGGTGCACAACACGGCCTCCACCAAGCTCGTCGTGACCGCCCCGCACCTGGGCGCCTTCCAGACCTTCGACCTCGCCCCCGACGCGCACGCCCCCGCGCCCACCGGCGTGGCCATGAACGGCCGCCCCGCCGACGGCTCGTACCCGGGCCTCGAGTGCGACGGGCTCCTCAACCCGGCGCGGTACGGGGGCGACGTCCTGCTGTGCTCCGAGAACGGCCTGCAGGCCGTCACGCTGTGGGCGACCGCCGACGACTTTGCGTCTGTGGACTACATCGGCCAGGTCGCCGACAACAGCACCGCCGACATCGCGACCTGGGGGTCTCCCACGGCCACGGTGGAGATCCAGGGCTCCATCTTCATCTCGCACGAGTACTTCCACGACATGAACGAGTTCGATGTCGTCGGCAACCGTTCGACGTTCCCCTTTGTGGACATTACCTCCCAGGTGGACACCTTGGTAACAGTAGCTGGCTTCAATGTAACCAGCAGCTGATTTACTGGGCCAAGGGGGCATTTGAACATCACGTTGATGGAGAATCAGAAGAGATTCCAGCTGAACATGCACATGCGCGCTAGAAGCCAACCCAACACTGCCAGTGAAAGGTTGCAGCTTTAGATATAGCCTCCGATGTTAAACTAAGTACGCGTCTATAGTTTATGTGCGTCCTTACCCAGCACACCATCCACCGCTGAACAAAGTTTCACCTTATCACCATGAACACTGCCAAGATTCAAGATTTCCAAGGTTGTTCTGTAAACCACACTGTGAGGTGAGTAGGTAGGATATAGGATAGCACGCGAAACATCTTTCTTCGGTAGCATGAAAGCTTTGAACATAATGCTGGAACCGTTCTATATTGCAAATAATAAGTCGAATGTAGGAATAACGCAGAGCAGAGTTTCATTTTGCAGCGCAAATCTTTCGTCTTCGTCCTCAAGGATTCATACTTAAGTAGCGAGCCTAGTGGTTTGCCATCGTAACGTCCCCTCTCCTCCTTCCGTGGACACCTGCTTCCAAGCCGTGTCATCGCAAGTCCTTGGCTATGATTACTCTTTAAGGCTCGTAGTTCCCCTTCAACCTAGGGAACAACTTCTCTGCGGCTCCATGATAGATTTCCCTCCTCATATCGTCAGACATATCGAATTCCTCAACGAATCTGGTCATTGGATTGCTGAATGCCGCCGGCCCATGCGGGTAATCGCTGCCAAACAAGATGTGCCCCTTTTTGGCGAATCGCAAGATCAGCGGGAGAACCTCGACTGTCCCGGACAGCGCAAGGTCGAAGTAGAAGCTCTTCGCCTGCTCCAGGATGTCCCCGGCGCTCATCGCAGAGCCGAACTCGGGCAGCGCCACCATGGTAGAGCGCGCCACCAAGGCCGGCAGGGTGCCGCCTGCGTGTGACAGGATGACCTTGACGTCGGGGAACTGCTGCAGGCGCCTGTGGAGGATCAGGTCCATCGCGGTCCGTCCCGTCTCGTGGGGCCAGTCGAAGCTGGGCATGGGGAGCTTGTCGTTGAAGAGGGCGCCGTTCTTGTTGTTGATGGGGTGGACGAACACCACGGCCTTCCGGGCGTTGAGTTCCTCCCAAACAGGAACATAGTCGTCGTGGCCCAGGTATCCATCGCCGGTCCCGTACCGAGTGAACAGCGTCACACCGTCAGCGTGAAGAGTGTCGAACGCGTAGCGGATCTCGCGGAGCACGAGGTCTGTGTGTTGGAGCGAAGGGACAGTCGCGAAGAAGCCGTATGAGACAGGATCCTTGTCTCGCAACCCCGAGCAGTACTCATTCATGGTGCGTGCCACGGCGGCGCTCTCGCCCGGATCAGGGATGTGAGTGACACCTGGCACACTGACAGAGAGGATGGCTGTATGGATGCCGATGGACTTGTTAAACGCTCGGTCGCCAGACACTGTCCATTCGGGGATTTTCATGCCCTTCAAGCCGAAGTTCACGTCTTCAACAATTTGGTCATACGAGTTAGCCAGGTGCTGATGGCATTCAGGAGAACGGGAACCAGAAATGAGAAAGGGTTTCCTCACCAGCTAGCTCAGGAGGGACAACATGATGATGGACGTCGACCTTTGAAATGACTGTCATCATGTGAGAGTGTTCCTCGTGTTACTACCTCTTGTTTTCGAGCGTTTTGGGCTTGTCGTCAACGTTGGTGTCTTGGCGAAAGTGATTTGGGAATGACTGGCGTCGAAGATGAACAGAGTTGGTGAACATATCCTTCTTATATACATTTCAAGAGCCCTCTTGGCTTGCGCTATATGGCGACCTCATATCATGACGGACAAGTGGAAGCTTGGGGAGGCATAGCGGTGTTCGGCCGTACACGATACATGGACACGCGGAAAAGGCCGAACCGGGCATTGTCCCGATCCCGCGAGAGTTGCCGAGCCTTGAGCTCGCAATTAGAAAGTCCAGTGCAACCAAATCGCAAATTGATTATGCCTTACGTGACCCTCGGAACGTCCCCGCTCGGAACTGTCCGCGGGCTTACTCCCTTTTCACAACCACGCACCACTGGCAACTTGCTTGCTGAGACAGTAGAAAATTAGAATGATGAGTATTGGAAGATGAAATATTCGGTTGCAAAGGCAGAGTCAGTCCTCATGACGAAGTATACGGCAAGGCGGAATCGAGTAGCCGGGACGCGCACTTTGCCTCGATCAACTGGACACGCCCTGACCTATTTGGACCCCTGGGACCGGGGCCGGTTCGGCCAATTTTATCCTATGATTACTCACTTGGAGAGGAGAAACCGGGATTGACATCCCGTTGCGTTGGTTCTGGATAAATCTCCTCGGCTTCCATTCCGATGTTCTTGGAACCATCTTTCTTGACCTACCATCGCCCCCCGCCCCCCAAATCATTATTCATTGTGACTTACGCCCATCAGATCTCGGGTCTCAAAGGTTTCAAATATCGAGATGGCCCCCGGCCATCAAGAGTCACAACAGCCACCAAAGCGTCGGAAGGTGGCCGAGTCCTGCAAGGTATGCAGAGCAAAGAAGACTCGATGTGATGGACGTCGCCCATCGTGCTCTTCATGTGCGAAGAAGGACATCGTGTGTGAATACAACGACGTGACGGTCCCCATATCTGCGAGCACCTTGTCTGAGATTGAGGCACGTTTGCATGTGCTAGAACAGCATGCAAGTACTGCGAAGGCACATGCTGCGGCTCATGTCCATATCCCTCCCAGTCATCTAGGTGCGGCATTGCCCAGCAGAACCTGATACCGGGGCTGAAAGGTGCTTGCGTCAGGCTTCCAGCTCACAGAAATAGACAATCCTCCAGAGCTGCAAGCTGGCAGTACCGGGTCCGGTGGCGACCTCATCCAAGGGGCTCGGACAGATGCTGCGAGCACAGGCGACCCAATTTCCGGGAGAGAGACGACTTTTCCGGACCATTCGACAACACAATTCCTCCAAGATATCACTCAACCGTCCATTGCCTACCTGGGTCCGTCACGTTGGGGTAGGACTAGCTCCTGGACCATCGAGACCGACACAGCAGCAATGGTTCTGCCAAAGCGGGCCGTAGCCGATGAACTGCTGGATTGCTATGAAAGATACTTGTTTCCTCTTTTCCCCATTCTGCACATGCCAACCTTCCGAGAAAGCTACAGGCATCTCTGGGAGCCACGGAGGGGGAGAGAGCCCGAGGACTTGGCCGCTGAGGCGAACTTCCATGCAATGCTCAACATTGTGTTCGCTTTAGGCTGTCTCAATAACTCAAAGGTTGAACCATCTCTGAAACTGCAGACGGCTGAAGGTTTCTATCGCCGAGCACGGGTGATCTTGCCCATGGACGCGATGGACGTCCCTAATCTAGGGGTGGTACAGTACCTCCTGCTCACCGTGATTTATCTCAGTTTCACCAAATACTCTCAGCGTTGCTGGAACGCTCTAGGACTGGCGATCCGAGTTGCGCAGTCACTGGGACTGCACACGGATGTTGAGCCGTCAAGCGATCAGCTAAAGCGAGAGATGAGTAGGCGCGTATGGCATCATTGCCTAACCTTGGAAAGGTGCATTCATCCACAGCCTTTTACACAGAAATTCGTCATTGGTCTCTAACAAGGTCATTACCAGACTGTTCGGCAGCATTCTCGGGAGAACGATCCCGCCAGATGAGCCCAACGGCCTGCCCCTTCCTGAGAAGATTGACGACGAACATCTCCGCGAGGATGGAACAGGAGTCCAGCCACCAGAGACTCCTTCCATTCTCGAAGCATTTACAGTGACGATAGACATATTCGGTGTCTTTTCAAGATGCAGTAGAACTGACTATGGCTCAATCTCCCGTGATCTTCATCTGTCTGAGCTCACCGAAGTCATCCAGCTCAACGAGGACCTCGACCGAATCGAGAACAATCTGCCAGCCCACTTGAAGTGCGCTGAGGGAATGGAGACCTCTGACCCGCGAGATCAATTATTCAAGCTCCAGGCCGAAGCTGTTATGACAAGGCATGAGTGTTCAGCCCCATCTTTCCCCTTCCCTCGCCTCCTCCAAGAAAGAGAGAAAAGAAGAGACGGGGAGTCTTGACCTGATTTCCACGGGGTCTTTTAGTCTTCCTCAAGAAAGAACAAAACCCAACAACGAGCCAGTATTGCTGAACGCTGATCTCCGCAGGCTTCTACACACCCGCCTCATCTTACTTCGCCCAAGCATATTGGCCACTGCGCGCCAGACACTCAAGCCGGCCGGCCCTGGCCCACTTCCATCACGCGCCGAAACCATCCTTCGAAGCGAGGTCTCGGCCGTCTGCATCCAGACTGCGATATCTGCTATCGATATGCTCCACGGGAACCTCCGTTCGGCCTCGCGCATACTGAGCTCCACCGCCGCGTTTGTGACGCTCTCCGCCGCGACTGTGATCATTGCAGCGTCCTTGGTACCCGAATTACATGTGAACTTGGACGGTGGTGACACTGGCTCGCATGGAGACGTGATAGACAAAGCGATTTGTGTACTTGACGAGCACCGCTGGCAATTTGACGGAGCAAGAGCAGCAAAGGAACAGCTTGAGAAGTTTCTGGACACAGTCAACCAGGCAAAGCAGATACAAAGTAATGGTGAGTCCGAGCTACTACGCAAGACCCTAGTCAACTGCTGTTTTTGAACGGCTGAGACTTGATTCAGACTGAAAAGTGAGTTTTAAAGGACCATTTGCATCTTTGCCAGACCAAAATAACAACGCCACCATTCAACATTCTCAAGAGAAGCTGCCATCCGGAGTCGAAGATGCCATCAGCGAGCTCGACTTCAGTGACCCTCTCTGGGATTTTCAGTGGGGTGGCCCCATGCTCAATATAGGAGGGTATACCCTCTGACCATAATTCAGTCTAAAGCTGAAGGCTTATCACTGAACGGCCATAGGAGCTGAAGGTTCGTAAGAATAATTGCTATTACATAAGGACGGAATAGGGAAAGATTTACTAGAATATTGCTAGTCCACGGGACTGACTATTGGGTCAACGGTCCAGCGCACTATTGCTTGTAGATCGTTTCCAGCCAGTGTCCATCAGCACCCAAATACTCTGGGGGGCTTCCTTGCAAGGGTGCGTGGAGAAGGGTACTTTACAGCTTTAACACCAGGCACTATCAAGCTTTGGATGGACTCCTAGAAACAGACAACGACCGAAAGCATGACAGATCGACGTTGAATATATCTAGGTACCGTGCGGAAGCATACCGAGAGGGTCTGCAGTCTGCATGGGAAGACCTCTTGAAAGAATATGCACTCTTGGACGCAGAACGTTTGGGATACTCGGGGTTCCTCATCGAAGCTTGTGCACAACAAACTTGACCCTGTGCCCAACTGGCCACTTTCTTGTCTATTTCCCTGCCTTCTTTGTTCTCTTCCTCGATCCTCCGACCGGTTTGTTGGATCTTCACCCGACCGGCTCGCACCTCCGCATCCGGTTGTCGAGAGGTGACCCACATCGGAGGGCCTCCGCCGTAGCGCTGGTCCACGGGTCCGGAGCCGACCTCCTTGGGCCTAGCATGCCTGCATCAAGAATGAGTGCATCTACATTGTATGATGTGCAATCTACCGGTCCATCGCTTCTTCTCTAGGCAGACACCGGCACCCTCACTCTTAGGCTTCATATTCCGGTGCAAAAGGCAGCTTCTCCGCTTCACTTGCTCACGATCCATCTTGGCATGACGGCACATCTCCTGCGCCCCGGGTTCAAGCGATACGTCAGTAGTAGCCACACTGTACAAAGACGCACCTCGGGCCGCCCGTGTTACTGCCACCGAGCTACTGGCCCAAGGCGATCTTGAACCAGGCCATCGTAGACTTCTACTCAGAAGTTGCTGATCATAGCCGCATCCCCATCATCGTCTACAATGTTGGTTGTTATCCTAAGCCTCTTGTCCATGAGTTTTGGTCTGACCTGTTAGCCAGTCCCCCAGTGATTAAGTACGAGAATCCGATATAGTCTACAGCCTCCGTCTATTCTCACTCACTGGCTAACCTCCTTCAGTGTCTCTACCTAACGATACCCTGTCTGAGGCTCTGGAATTTGTAGATGAAAATCGGTAAAATCTCCCCACAGAAAATCATGTGGCAGCCCATTGACCGCCTGCATGTCCACAGACGCAAACATAGTACCAGCCCCGCCGCTAAGGACATCTCCTGGGCCACCAAAATCTGTCATCAGACTCGTATAATCCGCGTTTTGGAATGGGCTGCCCGTAAGCATCGATTCCATGCCCAGGCTGGTCGTACACTCCTTGAGCTTCCGCGTCAGGCCGACCAGCACCCTAGCGATGGGGTGCTGAGGCCTCACCGTCGTGCGGGCGTATAGGGCCAGCATCGCGGCCACGCGGCCAAAGTCGTCCTGCGCGGAGATGCCCAGCTGCTCGCGGTGCTTCACTGCTAGCTCGAGAAGGAAGTGGCCGGCGAACGAGAGCATGATGTGGAAGTAGTGTGGCATCCCGACGATGTTGTCGCGGAACGCCGCGTTCTCGAGGAGGAGCGAGAAGATGTCGTGCGCTGCTTCCCGCGAGGCCGTTGCGGCGGGGAGAAAGTGCAAGGGAATCGGGTCCCTGTCGAGACCTTGGAGGACATGGTGGCCAAGATAGAGCCTGGCGTAATGCGCGTGCATCGTGAGTCCGGCCAGAGGAAAGGTGCCGATGTGAGGATCGGGTTCTTCGGGAGAGGTTAGCTACCCTTGTGCCTCGATGGCTCGAGGAAAGATGTGAGTAGCCTTACCGAAGGAGGGTGAGTATTTCTCGAACCACTGATCTAGCTCGTGGTTGAAATGTGAGAACTGGACCACAGAGGTCTTTGGAAGCGGTCTGGCTCTCTCGCAACCGAGGACATCCCGGATCTGTCCCATGATAACAAGGAGCGAAACCTGTGAGATGAGCCGAATATCTGAATTCGGTGCCGACCCGGTTTCATCATTGGTTAAGAAGATGTCTCGGTTCTCAATGGCGTCCTTCTCTTGGCGGATGAGTGCGTCTCGGTTGTGCAGGATGGACAGGTGCCTGTCGGAGACGAACAGGAGATACCAGAGCCGGAGCTTGTCCCTCGTGTCGTCCATCGGTTTGCCCACCAGGTTTTCATCCCTCGCATCTGATGGACACGTGGGAGAAGTCGATGAAGTCGTTGGTTTCGGCTGGTCGTTTAACCTGTGAAAATGGCGATGCAGCCTGGTGTCCGCAGCCCTGCGAATGGCATCGCTGAGCAGGATCCTCGACGCGTCGAGAAGCCAGAAAGACCCGATACATAGGGCTCTAATGTACTCAAGGCCGCGTTTCTCGAATAAAGATGTGGATACCAAGTGTCGATACTCCTTGTAACACACGTCGAAGAGTTCTTTGTTCTCAACGTCGTGGAAGGCTGAGACAGCGCACATTGCAGCCAAGAGTGTTGGAGACGCTTTCCGGACGTCATGTGCGTCTCGATATTGGCTGGCAATGCCATAGAGAAAGCGATCAAAATGAAGTAAGTAGCGCTGCACCAGCGACTCCGCACGTTCATGAGAGACGATGCCTTTTGTAATAAGATCTGGTCTTTCACAGGCTCGTCTCCGACCTTCTTGTGGGCTCACGGGTCCTGCAGCGGTGGGATGGCCGTCCCGGTCTGGGGGTCCACTGCTCAGATACGGATCTATTGGAGCTCGCACCGTCGACGGTGAGGCAGGTGGCGACAGCTCATACACGCCGGGTTCATGTTCGCCGGTGTCGTCGTCACCTTCAGCAGGCAGTCTTGCCGCCCCACTTGCACGAACAACCTCCGAGTCTACCGAAAGCAAAGGCTTTGGAGGTTCAACACCGAGTTTACCGCAAAGCAGTTGGATCGTTGAAAAGACATTTGATATGTCTCTGTGCAGCAGGCTCATTTGTCTTTGCTCTTGGATTTAGCACGCATTCTCAAGGTGCATAGCGGGCGACTTTGAAGAATAATGAGAAAAAGGTAGAAGTTGAGATAGGTTATACTGACTTGTGGCCTACATTTGGATTCCTTGAAGCAGCCGTATGCAAAACACATGAAAGGCCCTTTCTCTCGCAGCGGGTGCATGGAGGCTCCTCACTAGGCATGTCACATTTTATCTACATGTCCTTAGTACATCTTCGTCCTCGAACCATCTCACGAGTTTGTTAGTGTATGAGTCTCATACCTTTTGTCTGCGACAGGCCGTGCATGCTGCCATCACCTTTCTGGGCTCCGGGCGATCCTCCACCGAGCCCGGGCCGGGGTCCGGCCGAGGACCTGGAGCGGCGTCGCTCCGTTTGCGCTTCAGTGAGACTGACATGTCGACCGGATCGGCTGTCGTTCTTATTCTTCGTCATTCTGAAATGCTGCAGCAGCATGAGCCATGTTTGTACAAGGGACAGACCATTGACGCTTGACGGTTCTGTCAACAAGCGGCAGGACGTCAGAACCCCCGGCGGCCGGCTTCCAGGAATGGCTAAAATTCCCGGGAAGGGTCAGAAGGTGGAGCAAAAGGGGGAAACCGTCCCGCAGTTCAAGACGCGGAGAAAAGAGTGGATACTCCCACTTTCAAGCAAGTGAGTGGCTCCACTTTTCCGTGTAATCTCCCGAACGGTCTATGTCCTAAAGTCCTTACAATAACTCCTTCAATCTTAAGTTAAATTTGATAGAATTTAAACATTTACTTAAAGCAAAGATTTTAAATTAATTAATAGTAATTTTACTAGTCTTAAAAGGTTAAGTAAAAAGTAGTAAAAGTATAAGATTAAGTTAATTTTTTAAAATTTAAGAGAGGTAGAAAGGAAGTGTTATAGCAGGTGGGCAATTGGGAAGCTGGGTGCCGGAACCCCCCCTTGCAGGGGGTTCTCTAGAACAACCTAAATCCGGCTTACCTAATCGCCCGTTCGCTAGTGCACTTAAACTTTTCTCCTAGGCTAGCTAGCGACAAAACCTTCCTTTTTTCTTTCCTCTTTAATAAGCGACCATAGTTGTAAATTACTACATCTTAGGTATAAATAAGCCCCTTAGTGCTTTGCTAGTGCCTTTAAACCTTAACAAAGTACCTTATAGCAAGCAACTTTATTATTAAGCGTTTTTTATTCTAAGCTTTATATTAATTATTAAATTACTTTTTAACAACTTATTACTTAAAAATAAAGCTTAAAAAGTAGATAAAAGATACAGCGCTTTATAAGCTTTAAAGTAAATGTAATAATATAGCAAAATTTTAGAATTTAAAGAAGTTGTGAAAGTTCTGAGGATTTTAGGACATAGACCGTTCGGGAGATTACACGGAAAAGTGGAGCCACTCACTTGCTTGAAAGTGGGAGTATGGATATTGCACGCATTGAAGTTCGGGGTCGAGTCTCGAGAGTGGGTCACCAACATCTGGCTTCGACGACTCACTGAGATGACTCTTGACACTTGTCGGTTCAAGTGAATCTTCTCTGCATGCTCCAAAACGATGCTGCGGTCTTGTCTATGCTCTCTAGCTATCTTCTATCGTATGATCTAAGTACCCGTTTCTCACCCGTTGCTGAATGCATGCATTGATCATCAAGCACACGCCTGGCGGTCCACGCCGAATGCTGTCCTTACAAACGAGACTTGGGCGTCCATCGAATCCAAGGGTGAGATTCCGAAGACCGGATCAAGGGGTCCACTGCGGCCGTGTTGACCATCCCCGGATGAGCCTGATCAATGTCCGAGAACCCGCTCAACTTCATCGAGGTGACGAGCTCGTCTTTCAATATTTCGCACATGTGCTCGACTCCTTCTTGGCCGTAGTTCACGGCGTACAGCCACGGTCGGCCAATACCTACAGCGGTGGCTCCTAGTGCAATAGCCTTCAGGATGTCGGTACCACGCGTGAAACCGCCGTCGACATAGACTTCGATCCGATCAAAGACTTCTGGAGTGGCCTGAGTAGTTTTCCAAAACCGTCAGTATGTGATACCTACTGAAAGCCACAGAGCCTCGGGATCCTCACCTTGTGAAGCTCGAGTAGCGTGAGCATGGCAGGCTGGACAGTGTCGAGCGAGCGCCCTCCGTGGTTGCTGAGCAGAATGCCGTCGACGCCGTAATCGACAGCTTTTCGGGCGTCTGCTGCCGTCTGGATGCCTTTCAGAACAAGTGGCAGGCCACCGGACGACTCCTTGATCCAGGCGAGGTCCTCCCAGACCAGAGTCGGGTCGATGTAGCGCCCCATCACTCGACCGAGCCCTCCACCCTTCTTGTCGTTGGTAGCAACGGCGCCACTGATCGCGGCTGCAACATTGCCTGCGGCTATCCTCTCGTCTGCTTCTCGCTTGCCTGGAACAGGCGCATCTACAGTGACAAAGATTGCTTTGATTCCGAGTTTCTTTGCCAGGCGAAGCAGAGTTTCTGTTTTGTGCCTCTCCGAGTTGACATATAGCTGAAGAAATAGAGGCTGGCCCGGTTGGCCCGATGCAATGATGTCCTCGAGTGGATAAGATGCGTTGGTTGATATCTGAGACAGCTCATGAGTAACTGGGGCTCTACTCTCGCTTCGGATGTACTCACGACTTGAGCAATTCCCTGACTTGCGCACCCTCTCGTCACGGCCAGTTCTCCATCCGGGTGCGCAAGCTTCGCCATTGCAGCCGGACTTAGAAAGAATGGTGCACCAGTATCACAGCCCAAAATCCGCCTTTCGATACTCGCTTTCCCAACATTTCTCAAAACTTGGGGACGCAGAAGGACTTTTCGGTTCAACATTTGGTTTGCCTTGAGAGACACCAGGTCCGTCGCCGCTGAAGAGTAGAACGCGAAGGTCTTGGCTGTGTAAGTTTCACGTGCAACATCCTCGAAGTCGTGCACTGATATGAGGCTGTGAAGGGGTGGCTTCACGTGTTCGGTTGTTGGAGAGGCCTTGATCTGGTTCGCACGCTTCACTACCTTGGTCTTCTTGTGAACAGGTATGCTGCCCTTATCGGTAGATCCTTTGACTTGGTCCGGCTGCAAGGCCTCGAGAATTCCTGACGCATGGATCTCGTTCAACGCCGAAGTGGCGTCACTGGCTATGGAAGGCATATCTGGGCAAGACTGGTCTCCAAAGTAAAGTGACGGATTCTGCAAAGACGGGGTAGAATTCCGTGGATGTATGCAAGGCTGGCGTTTCTAGAAAGGAACACTTGGTCTAGTGACTACGCAAGCGCTAATATATGCCATATCGACCAGCGAGACGGATATCAAGGGTCCGGCGTGGAGTCCGTTTGTCGGCGGAGGGCCTTCCGATCATGCTCGGAGCACCGCCGAGATCCGCTTTTGTTACTCCGGAGGCGGGCCGGTCGTCCGCACACCATAATTACAGACTGCTTGAACCTTGCGGATAGCTTTTACGACTCTAGATTTTGGAGTGTTCATTCTTAGGGTCTTTCGGGCCAATCAAACTTCAAGAAAAATTGCTGCAACACTCGCAGAAAGAGCGCTCCATGGGAGACAACGCGATGGCTCAACATCTACCTCAACACGACGCCGAGACACCTCCCTTGCGGCCGAAAATGCAATACCAGAACCTTGGAATAAGTGGCCTCAAAGTCTCCCGGATCATCCTTGGCTGCATGTCCTATGGAAATCCAGATTGGGAGGAGTCACTGGGTGCTATCTGAAGAAGAATCTCTCCCACTGCTCAAAAAGGCGTATGACCTTGGCATCAATACCTGGGAAACAGCAAACACATACAGCAATGGAAAATCAGATTCGATCATTGGCAAGGCCCTGGAAGTCTACAATATCCCTCGAAGCAGAGATGTCATCATGACCAAGCTGTACTATCCTGTGTTTGAGGATGATCCAAACTCAAGTCCACAACCTGCTGTCAATAATGGATCGCTCGTCAATCAGATGGGCCTGAGTCGCAAGCACATCTTTGAAGCAGTAGAGGCCTCCCTGCGACGACTGAAGACGGCTTATATCGATGTTCTACAGCTCCATAGGCTAGATTCTGAAACCAGCAGCGAGGAGACCACGAAGGCATTGCACAACCTGATAGAGACGGGCAAGGTTCACTACTTGGATGCCTCCAGCGTGCGATGTTGGGAATTCGCCCGCCTACAATACACGGCAAAGTCACGAGGATGGACCACATTTTCCAGCATGTCAGGTCTCTACAATCTGCTTTACCGTGAGGAAGAAAGGGAAATGATCCCTTTTTTGCCAAGCGGCAGGGATTGGCCTCATTCCGTGGAGCCCCAATGCGAGGGGCTTGCTTACGAGGCCGTGGGCCGAAGAGACGGAGAGGAGCAAACGAGACGCAAAGACGAAGAAGTGGTTTCGAGGTCGGCAAGGGCAGAGTGAAGAAGTTGTACGCAGAGTCGACCAAGTTGCTCAGGAGAGAGGCTGCACAATGTCCAATGTAGCACTCGCCTGGCTGCACTCGAAAGGCTGCTGCCCTGTTGTTGGATTGGACAAGGTTCAGCGTATCGAGGCTGCGAGCGACGTGTTTCGTCGAATGTGACGGATGATTTTGAATCTGATGCTAAGTTGCTCGAGGAGCCCTGGAGGTGGAAGCCATATAGACTGATAACCTCAGTCTTCTGCTACCTACCTAGGTACCCTGAAGTATTTTCTCGTGTCAATATCAAAGCATAACACAAATGTGACCCTTTCAGTTGCCTAAACATGCATTCACAAGGTGTGTGTCCACGATAGTTAGCCCTCCGTTCCACTTTAGACCTCACGATAGATGGGGTCAGTAAAGCAGTCAGAAGGGTAGTTGATTAGAAGGAAAGAAATAAATCTATCTGGCGTGTAACGCGGTCTTTGTAGGCCGGCATTTACGTTAGTAAATGCCGCTAGTCCCAATATAGAAATCGGTTCCCCGTGGGCTTGGCCCACTAGACCGCTGCGGACCAGATACACAACCACCCCTTTTTTCAAATATAACCGTCCCAGTCGTTGTCCACCTATTTACAATACATTTTATTTAGCTTATTCTAAGCCTCTATTTCCATTGTTTATATGCCTCATTGTCTACTGCTACCTAGCTATTCTTTTTAAAGGAAAGCATCTCTTATTTTTGCCTATTACTACTAGCTATTGCTAGCAGCACTAAGGGTAGCAGGGCTACTATAATTATAAAGGTAGTAGAATTATTACGGCCATAAGGGTGGCAAAACTACCTAATAGCCGTTTATTGCCCTAGGCTTAGTAGCCTAAGCTTAGTCTAGCGTTAGCGGCTAGCTTTGTATAGTTTTATTTTAGCATAATTTTGCTAATATATTAAAGACTTTAAACAAGGTAACTATTTATATTATATGCTAAAAAAAAGTTAGTATTATTATATTTAAAAGGCAGAGTAATTTTGCTAAAACTTTAAAAGATATATACATTACTAGTATAGTAACTAACAATAGCTTATAGGCTATTATAGTATAGCTTATGCTTATAGCTATGTTGGCATATATGCAAAACCTAGTTACTAAAGGCATATATATATATTAAAGCTTTCTTCTCTTAAAAAAAAGCATATACTTAATTTCTCAAAGCAGTTAGTTTATTTGCTTTCTAATAGGCCAAAAGTGCCTTATACTAGCAGACTAGTTTTTTATCAAAGGCAATCTCTTTATTATTAATAAGGTTATAAGTATAAGCTATAAAGTTAAACACTAAAGAGGCGTTTCTTAACTTTGTAAAAGTTATATTAAATAAAAGAAAATAAAAAAAGTAACTAGATTACTTAAAGGTTTAATTATAAATTAATATAGCATAATATATAAAAGCTTTTAAATTGCATATAAAATTAGTTATCTACTTGCAAATAAGTATATGCTTAAGGTTGCCGTTTGCTTTTTTAACTTTGCTATTTCTACAAAGTCTTATTAGCGTAATAAGCCAAACAATTAATCTATAATAACAATGCTATGCCTAGGCTTTTTTGCCCTTAAAGTAGCTAGCATTGTTAGAGATTAATTCTCTTAATAGCCTAAATATATTAGTAATCTTTGTAAAAAGGGGTATAATACTAGTAAACGTTTAATTTAGCGTAACTTTAGCTTTAACCTAGCCTATAGCATACTTAATAGCAACTAAAATAGAGATGCTGTTAATTGCTGTAAAATTAATTACCTACTTTATAAAAGGCAGTAGCAAAGTTGTTAGTTTTAAATTAGAAAGAGTAGGGTTTAGCTTTTTTATTAATTAGCAATAGAAGCATTTTGCTATAGTTTACTAAGCAGCTAAAACTAGTTTTAAGTGCTAAAAGCTATATAATAAGTAATAAACTATATTGCTAATAGTATAATAACCTTAATCTAAATAAAGCTATTGTATTAACTTTAAGAGGTCTTTAAATTTAAATACCTTTAGCAAAGCAGTGTTGTTTATAGCTAGGCCTTTTAAGTATAAAGGGTTGCTAGGCAAGCGCTTATATTTAACTAACTTATAAAGGCTATTATTATAAACTATAAAGTGCTTATATGCTTAGTTAAGGTTAATAGCCTCTAAAAAGTCTGCTCTAGACAGTAGGTGCTTAAAAATCGTTTGCAAATCAAGCTAATTTAATTTATAAAGATGCTTAATCTTAGATGCTAGCTAACTATCGTCAACCTCTTTCCTCTTGCTAATTTTAGCAAAGGGAAATGCATTAACAAATGCATTAAATAGTTTAAAAAAGTAGTTTATAAAAATATTTATAATGCTAAAGCAGTAGATAATATAGATTTTATAATGCTTTATAGCATTAAAAAATTGCATAATTTATAATAGTTAATTAGCCTTTATCTTAATAGTCTTAAGGCTTTTATAATTAGTTATTATAGTGACTTTAGTACCTTAAACTTAGTGTTTCTAATGCTAAAATGCTAAAAAAATGCCTAGAAGTTCTTGCTTTTATGCTAAATAGCAGGTCTAAGTTTTGCTAAACTTCTTTAAAAAGTAAGCAATAAAGTAAAAAACTTACTTGCTAGTTTAAAAGTTAAGATAAAGCTATAAAAAGCAAGCGCTAGCATATTTCTAACTAGCATTTAAATTAATTATACAAAGCAATTGCCAATTAAAAACATATACTAATAAAAAAGTTATAATAAGGTTGCAAATATGCTGCCACTGCTTCTTAGCTTCTAGCAATAGCTTTATAAAAGCTTCTTTTAATCCTATATAATAATTTGTAAAGAGTTTTAACTTAGCTAAATAATTGTTAATAAGGTGGCAAAAGTAGCCTATAGCATTTATAAAGCTACAAACTTTAATTATTATAGCAAGCTTAAGGCAATCTCTAATAGCAGCAACTTTAAAAAAAGTCTATTTTAATGCCTTTAACATTAATAATAAAGCTAAGAAAAATGCCTTTTATATAAAATAAAATAAACTTACAAATATTAAAAAGTATGCTATATTTTTCTAAGCATGCAAATAAGAAAAATAATCTCTTATAAAGTTAATAAAGAAAGTTAGCCTAGACTGCTATATTATCTAGCAATCTAAAAATAAAATTTTTAAAAAGCTTAAGGATTTCCTTAATTAATGCTTAAAAGATTATAGATACATTTATTAGGCTAAATAGCATTACAATCTATTTATATAAACTATTAAAAGTAAGAAAAGCAGTCTTTTTGCAATTAAACAAGCAGATAAAAATATACCAAAACCTATCTTTTAAATCTAAAGACGCATACCAACAATAGCCTACCGTGCATTAAATCTAATCTATTATATTAAGCAAAGAATATATATACTTCTTAATATAGGCATTAATCTTGCGATAATTATAGCAAAAGCGCTATATTACCTAGGGGTTATCTTTGTTAAGCTTAATAATTTGCCTAAGTAACTTTTTTAGCACAAAATATAAAGCAAAAGCCTAAGAAAACTTGCTTAGTTATATTAGCTTATTATTATATACTTTAACAAAGTTATAAATCGCCTATTCTTAAGCTAAATTATATTATTATAAAGCTTGCTTAAATAAAAAGTTATCTTTTATATTAATTATATACTGCACCTTTAAAAGCTTGCAAATAATCTTAATCTTTCTCTTAGCTAGATTAAAAAGGCTAAAAAAATAAGTCTTATACTCTTAAAAATATTAAAAGATATTAAATCTATTTATAAATATGCCCTTGCCCCACTATGCCTTCAATTCTCTATTTATTAGCTTTATAGCCTTTTTTATTACATAACTCTGCTTACTTATATAATATATCTTTAAAATTATCTAATTAAGTAAAAAAATTAATTAGCTATAGTATATATAAAAGGTAATTAACTAGCCGTAGAGAGAGTTATCTCTGCAAATAACACCCTACTTATAAAATACCAATTTACTAAATATAAAGTCGCTTAAAAATATACCATTAAATACAATGCCACCTGCTACTAAAAAGCTATTTAAGCAGCCGTTTATTATAGCAAATTAACCATTAACAACAATATCCTAGTCTATAAGCAAACCTTTTCCTCTAACGCTATGCATTATAGCTAGCCACCTTATTTAATATAGCTTAATCTATAACTTAATTGCTAAATTATTAAAAACGTATATTAACAAATAGCTATAGTTAAAGAAAACAATAAACTCTTTATTTAAAGGCAATTATGCCTTAAAAAGGTTATAAAAGTCACTACTACCCTCTTTTATAAAATATTTATCTTATAATAAAAAAGGGTTTTTATTTATATTTACTTCTACGTAATAAATGCTATAGCATCTCTACTCTTTATTTTTTAGCTAATCTTTAATAATAAACTATAAATTAGCGTTAAATAAATTGTCCGCTAAGCAATTAAAGGAGCTTGGGTTAATTGTTTGTTTATTATTGTCTTTATTATTATTAACTATAAAATAAACTTAAGGTTTGCAAAAAATAAAGAAATGAGTATTGCGCTTGTCTTTAAAGAAGGTCTTTACTTTGTTAAAAGCCTTGTTATCCTTAAAAAACACCCCTTTTAGGGTGACCTTCTAGCCCATTAGTTAATAAAGCTTAAGAAATACCACCTTCTAATAATAATCTTTAGCCTAGTAACTAATCTTACCACAATTATAACATTTATTACCACTCTTATAAGCTACAGCTGCTATAATAAAAGCAGCACCAAAACTAGCGCTATTATCTTAGTTAGCATTGGCAAATATATAACTAACTAAAAAAATAGTATAATTATTAAACTAAGGGTCTAAGATTATAAAGGTTATAATAGCGTTAATAAGTGCTAGGCTAATAATGCCTAGGTGGTTTAAAGTAGCTAAAGAAACTTTAAAATTGTAATATAGTGCTATAGCGCTATATAACTATACTATAGCAGCTAATATACTATAAACATACAACTTTACTGCTTAGTAATTATAAAGCTATATACAAATAACAATTTCTTTAATAATTTAAATAATTATGCAATTATGCTAATTAACGTTGCAAAAGATCTAACTATATAAGCTTGGTTAATATATTTTAATCTTATCTATAAAAACTATGCAAACGCTTTTAAACTATTAATTATATGCTAATAAATAAAAAAAGAAATCTTTAAAGCGCTATAAAAAGTTATAGTATCTTTTATTTTTAAATAGTAAAGAAGTAGTAAATATAGATAAAAGAAAATAAATAGTGTTATAATCGTTTAAAACTTAAATAATACCTTTAACAAATAGCGCTTAAGTTAGTTAATAATAGGCTTTTATTTATATTTAAAGTTATTAAAAGTTTTTTAAAAGTTTTAAAGTAACTTTTATTATTTAATTTTTATAAAAAGTTAGCATGCTTTTTAGCAATGTTTATATTTGCTAAAGGCAGTTTAAAATAGTATAATTAGCGTAAAAAATCTTTAAATAAAAAGGAAATGTTACTTTATTTTTATATATATACTTTGTGTTAATAGGGGCTTAATAATCTAAAATTATCTATAAAAATATTTTCTTAATAGCTTTCTTTATCTTAGTAAGGATTTTCTACTATTTTAAGTTGCTATAAAGGCTATTAAGGTTAAAAGTATTATTTAGATAATAAGCTTTATATTAAGTGTTAATGCTTATATATAATTACAGCACTAGGTTAAGCTTAGTAGCTATTAAAAGGCTAGCTTTAAAAGCGTTAGCGTTATAATAGCTAGCGCTTTTTAGCTTAGTGTTAATATCTCTAATATATATTATTATTTTATTATATTTAGTATTGATTATTATAATTTATTTAATTAGTTGTTTATAAAGCGCAATAAAAATTACTTAGTTTTTATTAACTTTAGTTTATAAAGTAATTTAACTAGCTATTTAGTTGTTAAACTAATTAGTAAAGCAATTTGTTATTTTTTTTAGTTTTGCATTAATGTTTTTAATGCTCTTTTACTTTATAAAAAAAGCATTTAAAAAGTTTTTGCTTATAAAGCTTTTTTGCAATTATACTAAAGCTTCTTTAGCTTTGCTACCCTTTTAACTAAGTAAATAGGCTTAATTGCTACTATTAAAGCTGCTTTTTAAGCTGCTTTCTAAGCTAGCAAATAAGTTTCCTAAAAAGTAATTATAAAAACTTTTTAAAACTTAAAAAAGGTTGCTTAGTAGGTTAAGAGATTTAATAGAGTTTATTGTAATAATTAATAAATAAAAAGGGTAGTAGAAAAGATGGGAGAATGTTGTTTTGTATTTATTTTGCAATTGTTGGTTTATTTGCGTATGCTGTTTATAGATTTAAAAGTTTTTTAATAAAAATAATTATTTTTATATATTTATAATAATTAGCTTTTTATTTTACTTTAAACCTTATAATAGATAGAGTTAGTAAAGCAGTTAAAAGGGTAGTTAATTAGAAGGAAAGAAATAAATCTATCTAGCGTGTAACGCGGTCTTTGTAGGCCGGCATTTACTGATGTAAATGCCCGCTAGTCTTAATATGGAAATTGGTTCCTCGTAGGCTTGGCCCTCTGGACCGCCGCGGACCGGATCAGACCGGATACACACATGCGCAATTAAAAAGTACACGCACGGCTTAAAGGTGCAAAGGTTACGTGATAGGTCATGTGATTTGATCTATTTAGCAGGGGGCAAAAAAGCCGGGGGGGGGGGGAGGGGGCTTTTTATGGTGGACGGCTTTGATATATTATACAAACTGGCCCTTGGAAAAGTCACAAAATTAAACAAAGGTCTTAAAGTTAACTATGCTATAACTTACTACTATACTATACTATACTATGGAACTATTTGACTATTAAATAAATTAAAGGCTTTTTCCTAATCTATATTAGAAAGAAGCTGTTTAGTGATAGCTTTAGCCTTTGTTAAGAGAAAGGCACGTATATATAAGCCTTAGAACGTTACATCTACCCTAAACGTTTGCACCTTTTAAACTACGCATATACCTTTCATCTGCGCATGCAACTTTCAAGGGTGCATACGCAGATAGAAGGTGTATGCACCGTTCAACTTATTTGAACGGTATTTTTACGGTACAAAAGCATACAGGGGGCGGCGGTAATGGGAGATCTCCCACAAACACTTGGAGATGCCGTGGCAGCAAAGATACTTCTACGTCCATGGTGGGGAGCCACCGAGTGCGGCATTCTGAACCAGCTGATACCGCCCGGAACCAAGCAGACCGAGGGCGACTGGCGCTATGTCAGATTCCATCCTGACACTGGTGCCGATTTTGAGGCAGTCACCGAGGACATGTCCGAATTTGTGATCCGTCGCAGCGAATCACACCCCCAGTTCTGCTTCAGCACCCAAGGCCATGGCCAAGAGGACGGTGATGTTTATCGGACGAAGGACCTGTTTGTGCCTCACCCGACTATCCCAGATGCGTGGAGCTGGAAAGCCCGTGCAGACGATATCATTGTATGCAGCCTTCCCTCCTGCCCTTCTTCAGCATTGTGCTCTGTCACTGACTTGCAAAATCAGGTGTTCCTCAACGGCGAAAAGACCAACCCGGTGTCGATGGAGCACCACGTGGTAGCGAGCAATGCCGAACTCACCGGAGCTCTCATCACAGGCGCCCAGCGGTTTCAAGCGGCACTTATCATTGAGCCTGCGGCCAAGGATCCTCTGTCGACCGCTGACGAAGCGGCAATGATCGACAGAATCTGGCCAAGTGTCCAGGAGGCCAACAACGCTGCCCCAGCCCATGCCAGGGTCGAGAAAGCGTTGATCCTAGTGACGCGACCAGACCGGCCATTGCTCAGGGCCGGCAAAGGCACAATTCAGCGTGCTGGGAGTTTGGATCTGTACGCTGATGACTTGAACTCGTTGTATGCAAATGCAGAAGTGGTGACGGAGGAGGATGACCAGACAGCTGGGCCGTCGCTGGACGCTTCCAACGCCGAAGCAGTGGGTCGTTTCGTCCGCGAGACAGTACAAACCGTGACTGGCTGGGACGGGCACGATGCCTCGGCGAGCTTCTTTGACCAGGGCATGGACTCGTTGCAGGCGCTTCAGCTTATGCGTGCTCTGCGACGAAGTCTCCAGCGAGCTGAGCTTGGCCTGCCCACGATTTACAACAATCCCACTGTCTCGCAATTGACGGCCGCGATCTTGAAGCAGGAGACCAGGCCTGAGGACACGGACAGGAAACTCATGGAACCGCTGCTGAAAACATACGAAGGGCTCCTCAAGCAAATTACGAAATCTGCTGAGACTGTTAGTGGAGACAACCAGGACGTTATCCTCACTGGATCTACTGGCACGCTCGGCACGTTTCTCTTGCTGAAGTTACTCAAGCGCCTGAGCGGTCGTGTCTTCGCTTTAAATCGAGGTGCTGACGGCGGTCTTGCTGCCCAAGAAGCCCGGTTCACTGCTTTGGGAATATCCAAGAGTGACTGGCACGAGCGTGTCAGTTTCATTCAAACAAACCTGGCGAAGCCCTTGCTAGGCCTCGACAAAGAGACTCACGAGAAGCTTTCGAGCGTGAAGTTGGTCATCCACAATGCATGGCCCGTCAACTTTAACCTAGGCCTCCCTGCGTTTCAACCGCAGCTGCAAGGCTTGGTCAACCTGTTCTCTCTCGCAGCCAAGCACGCGGCCAAGGTGGTCTTCATTTCCACTGTCGGCGCTGTGTCAGGCGTCGCTGGATCCGCGCCTGAGAAGGTCTTGACGTCGCTCGACACGCCCTTTGCCAATGGTTATTCGCGCAGCAAGTTCCTCTCGGAGCGGCTATGTGACCTCGCGGCCCGGCATCTGGACCTCGATATCACGGTGGCGAGGACAGGCCAGGTGGCGGGCGCTGCTGAGCAAGCCGGGGCGCCTTGGAATCGTTCGGAGTGGTTTCCAAGCCTGGTCTTGGGCTCCTTGCGCCTTGGCGTTGTGCCAAACAGTCTCGGCCCCCAATTTTCTGCAGTAGACTGGGTGCCATCCGACTTACTGGCCGATGTCGTGATCGACCTCGCTACTGAGGCTGCGTCCAGAATCGGTAATGCCAGTGATGCGAAAGTGTTCAACGTGCGCAACCCCAGTATATCAAACTGGGACGCTCTTCTGCCCGCTATCAGGGATGCAGCCGACTCCAAAACGTCGCTGGAAGTAGTCTCTCCAACCGAGTGGCTGGACAGACTGAGTGCCAGTGACAGCGAAGGCTCGAGCAACCCGGCTATCAAACTGCTGGACTTCTATCGTGATGGCCTATGGGGCGGGGATGCCCCTGGAGGGACTCCGGCGCGCCCTATGGCGGTCGATGGGGCTGTTGCCAGCAGTGCAACGCTTCGTGACATGCCCGCTGTAAGCGCCGTTTGGATGCAAAAATGGGTTGATGAAATGGGTGGCTGGAAGTGAGTGACACCGTTGGGTTTAGGCATCGACTTCCTTGTTAAGGACTCTATACTTTTGGGAGGCCTATACCTGATGCCGCAACGGAGTTGAGTCAACTCCATACTCCATTGAATCTGCTCTAGCATTAGAATTGGCGATGATGAAGCCACGGAGATGGACTAGGAGCAAAAGCAGGACTTCCCCAAATAAGCTGGACCAAATCTAAATTAGCTAGCTAGTAGTACATTTAAAAAGATTTTTGAATTCTATATATATCCTCAATAACAATATCTACACGAACTCATATCGGATGCTTCTCTTTTCTTTGCCAACCTCTTCAGAGCTTCACTCATAGACATAGCAGAACATACCCGACGTTGTGTCCAACAGCTCTCCGAGCTCATGCTGTTCTCCCTCGGACACAAAACCGAGATCCTGCACATCGGAAGCCGTCCCATTGCCATACGGTTCAGTTAGGTTGTTCGTCGTCAGCGGGCCGTTGATGCCCAGCACTCTATCCGTCCGCTCAGCAGGCGACAACATCTGCCACAACCACCAGACACGATCGATCATAGCATGGTGCGAGTAAAACGCTGGGTCGCCCGGCGAAACATACAAGTCGCGGCCTGGGTCACCGCCCAGGGTGAAGTGGCCACCTCCGTGCACGCCGATCGAAGGCGCGTTGTAGTACCCTTGCATTGTATTCTCGAAATCCCAAATGTCTTGCGGGCTGCGAAGGAGGTGCAGGACGGCCGACATGTTGCCGAAGCGGCGATTCGAGTCGTCCGTAAAGCTGCGCTTCAAGCAGCGCGGGTTGTAGTAAAAAAGGTTGCCGTCAGGAGCGCTCTCGCTGCCGCCGTTGATTGTTGTCAGCCCAGCAGGGCCCATGTTCACCGTCATGTTGACAAAGGGTCCCGACGTCACACAGCCGCCTCCCGAGCCGGCTGCGAGGTAGATAGCGCCCGGCCCGTCCGCGTTGATGCTAATGTAGTCCGCGCTCGTGTAGTTGAGCGATAGACCATCTCCCGAGAGAGACGTCTCACTGCCGTCGAAGAGAGGCGAGGCAGACATGCCCGTTTCGGCCGTCCGAGTCCAGTCCCAATAAGGCTGGGTGCCAGTGTAATTGCATTCTTCACGAAGCGCCTGTTCATACGACCACGTGAACCATCGGTGCCAGCCCAGAAACGAGGCCGTGGCGTGGATGGTGTTCGTCTGGTTGATGTGTGTTGTCACCCAGTCGTCGTAACGAGTCTTCGCACCCACTGCCAGCTCGTTGGGCGTCTTTGCTGGGGATGCCATCAGGCATTTCACCGCGGTCGTGTAGGCGATGCGATCTGAGGCTGAAAGATCACCCCTTATGAATTGTGTTAGCCTATGCTGCGCATCAAACAAAAATGACGACTCTCAAGTTCGTACCAGTATTTTCGGACCACAAGCTTGTCTTTAGTACATGTCGTCGAATTGGCTGGAATTCTTGCCTTAGCAACGCTCAAAGCGTAGTCATTAATCTGCTGGAGAGTAGCGTTGGATGGGTTAAAGCTTTGGTTGGCAGCATTGTTACTGGCAGGAGCAGCGACTGAGCCACCTGCCAGGAGCAGACCACTTCCAAATGCAAGCTCGAGACGCATTTCTTTTCGAGAGGTACAAAAATTTATAACGAATGATATCTTACCCCAGTGGAAAGTTGCAAGTTGAAATACGGGCGAAAAGATAGACTCCTGGGACCGATTCTTTGATAAAAGTGCCAATGCTGACTTGTTTATATGGTACGGTACATATCAATCCTCCAGAAGCTCGACGTAATGACAAGACATCCACAAAGCACAATATGCTTAATCAATCCCGGGCTCCCCCACTATCCCCATCTTTCTGCGGTTGGTTTTAGCGGTAACGGCCTTCTGTACACCGTAAGAAAAGCAATTGTTCGGTGCCGGATAATAAAAGAGAATACCATTTAGTATCTGCGGCCCGAAATAGGTGGAGCATTTGAAAACTTGGAAGAGAAAGAATCTTATCAGCATCCTAGATTTCTCAAGGTATGTGGGTTTAATGCGTATAGTAGCCCACTCGGGCTGGACATTCAGAAATTACAAGTGGATCAAGCCGTCCAGGTTTTGTGTGTAAGTGCCAAGACCTCCTTTTCCGTATATCATTGCTACAACCATAGTGTTAGTAGTAAGGTCAGTCAGATTCCGGAGTAGCTACTTGTAGCAACATGGTTTGACTTTCCGAATGGCCACTCTATATTTGGAACGTGTCAGGTTGTACTAACCGATGGTTTGGTACAGGGAAGTTGTAGCATTATACATAAAAAGTTTCAGAATATACACAAGTCTGGACTTTGTTCTTCGTGGTAATGAAGTAGGCCATTACCCCATGGAACGAGGCACTTTTCTGTCGCCAACAATCGAATAGTCGTAATCGCGAATCATCTCGGCACGCTTTGCTGACCGCATCTTCCAGATCTCGACCTCGCCGCCACCGCGGATGATGCCTACCCGATACTTGGCCAGCAGATTCCGCGCCGCGTTCGAGTGGTTGTAGACACCGCCGTTGAAAATGGCTGTGGCATCTTGTCCGATGCCGCTTGTAATCATGCTGCGCCCGCCGGGGTGCTCGTCGATGAAATCCGTCATGTCGTGCACAAGTCCCGCAACGGCAATCAGAGCGCGGGTCGCTGACTGCTCCACAAAGTCATCCCATTCCATCAGCGGAAGCATGGTGAGGGGCTTTCCCCAGTCGAGAACGCCGAGCTTGCGATCAAGCTTCTTTTGCTGCTGCTGGAGCATGCCCTTATCGATTTCATTCTGCGAGAAAGTCTTGAGGTCGCTGGCAAGGCCGAGGAACTTCCAGGTGGCGATACACCATTTATTGGGATCGTACGTCAACCAGCGGGTAGTGTTGCGGTAGTCGGTAGGGAACTGCAAAGTGTCGTTAGCGAGCTAAGTCTCGAAAATTTGTACCCAGTTCCGAGGACAATGAGGGTGGACCGCAAGCTCACCTCATGATGGAAGTTGTGGTACCCCTCGCCAAGGCTGAATAGCGACGAAATCCAGTGGTCTCGCGGCGAACGCCTGTCGTCAAACGGCTGGTCGCCCAAGTAGTGGCCGAGGCTGTTTATTGTGAAGGAGCTCTGCTGGACAGTCACGACGCGCAAGACGCCCGCATAGATGAGACCGCCGCGCCAATCGCCCCAGCCCCAGCCTGCTACCAGTGTCGGGAAGATCCAGCCGAAGAAGATGGCGATGGGGGCAATGTATTTGTGCTGCCAGACGACAAAGGGGTCGTTGGCGAGATCGCTGATGTCGGTACGGCCGTGTTTCTTGAAGTCTTGGTTGAGGAGGAGCCAACCCATGTGGGCATGCCATACTGAAGAGAAGGAGTCGTCAGTAGGAGAACCATTGTTACTACGGCAGAAGCATGCTCAGGGCTGCTAGCACCACACATTCTCAGTGGCGTCGAATACCATCTTCAGACGCTCAGGATACCCTCAAGGTGCGGCAATGTGCGGAGGGAACCTGAAAGCACACAGCCTCGCCATTGGAAGGGAGACTCACGGCTTTTGTGAACCGTGTACGGATCGGCATCGGTGTCGGTAAACCTGTGGTGTGCGCGGTGACCCCAGCACCAGAAGCGGATTGAACCCTCGAGGGCGCTGGCACCGCCAAAGCCAAGAAAGATCTGGAGGGGTAGAGTTGCGGTATATGCCCGATGGGACCAGAGCCTGTGATACCCTGCGGTGATACCAATACCAGCCCAGAGATGCAGCAGGATGGACCAGATCAGAGTGGGGCGCTGCAATGGCGTGTAATAGGCAAAGTAGCAGGCTATTAGAGGGATGATGACGAGTAAGGTGGTCTTGAGCCAATCAATGTGCAGGTACCAATTGGAAAACGTCCATGGCATGTCGGAAATGTGAGGTCCTTTGCGAGACATGTACTTGGGCTGTCGAGGCGTCGCCGCCAACTGCTCAGCGGCCACCGTGGTGGTGGCCGTGGTGGCCTGGGTAGCCATGATGCCGACCGACACCTGGTGCAGAACGTGAAACAAAGAAAAAAGAGAGAAAGAGAGCCGATGCTGCTAAGGGCGAAGGTCCAACGTAAGAAGCTAAAGGTAAGGAAAGGTGTCGTGAAGCCTGGAGGTAAGGAGAAGCCCTGGATGTGCTTCGATACCTTGGGGCAAGACGCGCGTAGGAGAAATATGTACGGCCTCGCTTGGTGAGGATGCCGTACCGTAAATAGAACCTGAATCAAGCAGGTGGGAACCGCAAAGATGAAAACCTACCTTAACGTTGAGAGGTGTGTGCAGATAATGAGGGATCCAGTGGAGTGGGAAGGTAGTAGGAAGTGTGCAAAGTCTCTACAATGGGATGCCTGAGTCTTTTTGGGCGAACGTTGTGTAGGTGTGTTCTGTTCTGTTCTGTTCTGGTTTGCTCTCCCGTTTCAGAAAATTTACTGCGTGCCCTGCATGAAAGCCAGCATTGGGCGGCAGGTGCATTCTCCGGGACCACACAGCTGGGCCAGACCAGCAAGAGGCCTGGGCTAGTAGCTAGCAGCAGTAGAGGCTGTTGCAGGCCGTCCGCCCAGCTTTTTGCTAGGGGTTAGGCCAGGGGCCTCCTTTTGTGGGTCCCGCCCACTTCGTACAGCTAATAAAGCCAGCTAAGTGAAAGGTGTACGCCACCTGGACACACACTTTGCTGGCAGCAGAATCAGGGTCTTTCGACGCGACGGCTGAGTGTCGCTGCCGAAGGTACCCTTAGGGCCGCTGTTGAGAGCCTTGGCCCTTGGCGTTTGTGATGAAGCCGTGCTTGGTCTTTCTCGATTCAGGCAACGCGAGTGGTGGACCGTGATCGCGCAGCAAGCCAAGACCTGAGGGAGTAATTGTGCCTGATGATCATGGTGTTATGAAATTCTGTATACGTAGTCGTGCTGCTTTTGGTGATTAGACCTGTCAATCCCAAGACGTTAAGTGAATCACATTGCTCGCAGAATGGGTTTTCGCCACTCGTTCCTTCAAGGGTGGCGCGTTGGCCCTTATTTGTTGAGGACTCAAATCGCTTCACCTCAACTCTTTACATGCGATGACGATGGGAAAATAAAAGTGGTGCAAGGTTGTGAGATTGGCTGTGAAACAGGCTCTGGTGGCATTTGCGCAGCACCGCGGCTACGTTGCACCCGATTGAGCTGCGGAACAAGGCCCGAAACGGCCCATGATTGGCTGCCGTCCCTTATGCAGTGTCCGACAAGCGTGAACCGTCCCCGTATGCCGAGGCTCGCGATAACTTGATTACATGTGCCTGGTGATCGGAAGTATGGAAGGATTATCACACTGGAGATGAGGAAGCCAAGCGTTATATCATCAGTACGTTTCAAATGGGAAACTTCTGTTTGGACCCTGAAGGATGTGCGGCTGAAATTTATCTTGATCAGATAATCTTATCGATAACGATCTTGCAGGGTCCACCCTAACCCTTGGGGCAACCTGCGTTCATTCACACAATATGTATTACGTCGCCATCCCTTCGCGTCATTCACGCGTCAAGATACCATTCCACAGGACACTCCAGACCAGAGGTGATGGAGAAACACCATTCGAATTTGTATTGACGAGGGTAGGCGCTGGAAATCTGCGGATGAAAGCACCAGCATCGAGACTTCGACTTGCCGGCGTATAACAAGGACAGACTGTTTACCTACCTGAGCAGGCACTGTACCTAGGTAGGTACCCAGGTAGGTGGTGTTGCGGTCCATCCCACATAAGAAGGAGAGACTATGACAATAATAGAACTGTACCTATGTCCTCCCTTTCCGCGGAGGCTCTCAGCCCTAGGAGGGTACCAGTTCCTGTGACAGTGGGAAGGAGTGATCCAAGGATAGAGTTTACTTACTCTCAACACACACCCGCGAGGACCTCCTCTTAGTGGCAGACTTGAAAATTACGAAATACAGTCTCTCATACGCATCAGATCATATCAACAGACCCTTAAGAGAATCACTCAGCAACGATGGGCAGATTTACCAATATCCCCAAGCAACGAAGCTGCAGACAGTGGCATGCCTCTCTAGTCAGAGCATGATAGAACCTTGAAGAGGTCAGTAGCCAGAACTGATTGCTTGCATTGCCAGAAGAGATACATCGCATGGTCCTCACTATCGGTATGATTGACCGCACATACATGAAAGCGTTGCGCTTGACTCAAAGTATATTCGAAGCCATCGTGGCCAGCATTTTCACCCTGCGCAATGAGGATCTTCCAATCTCGTCATCCGAAGCTTTCCGCAGTGCATTATCCAACATGTGTTCCACTCGTCATCTCGCCTGTCATGTCAAGAGGCTGGTCTGGTACAAGTTCTACGGAGGCTTCCTAGATAGACCAGGTCCCACATTGCGCTACCTGACGCCAGGGCTCCGGCAGCAAGACCAGTAAAAGCTACCTACCTACGGAAGCGTCCTTGTGGCACCAGTTGAGTAGGTCGCAAATCCCAAACCTCAATCTTACCCTCCCTTTCGCTCGAGTGTTTGCACACTCGGCGCGACGTTGCGATCCGAATACCTAGTCTTCGCATTCATGGTCAGGTAGTCCCTCGGCACACGCGCTGCCCTCACAAACACAGCATTGAACTCTAGGCCTTTGACGGCTACCCAATATACACACCTTTGAGTTTACGCCTCTGCCAACAGACACGATCTTGGCTCTCAAATCGGCCCATCACCAGATCCTCATCAACACGGCTTCCCCTCCACAGCGTACCATACTCGTACCCACTTGGGCATTCTTCATTTTGGGACAAAAGGCCCGCCAACGTTGGTTGATTCCAGTTCCTCCTTCCGGCGCAGGTTGAACACGATATCGGGTATCGAATTAAGACACCGTAATTCGTGGAGGAGCCACTGAAATGACACAAAGTAGAGAGGACGTGGCTACATGTCAATTTGAGACACAAACAACAATGTGTGTTGGCTTGCTTAGAGCTTCTCAGTATCGCATGGAAAAGATGGTATTCTCCCATCTCACTACAATTCGCATTGACCTGCCAAACGTTCCGATCTTTAAGCCAAGAGCAGACGTGGGGTGATAAGAAAACGCGCGTATCTGGGACTCGTTCGGGGCCTACAGCGAGCAGAGACTCTCTCAGCTTTCTGTACCCAGACTCACTATTCTGGCAAGTCTTCGTGCTTGGCACAGAAAGTGAGGCCTCTAGGAAATGGTAGCATCTTTAGTCGTTGGACTGGAATGGAAGGATTATGCACTTCATCCAACAAACGAGCTACTTCATCAAAATACACGCGCTTACCTTGCGGCATTTAACCTTGCGAGACTGCTCCATCAAGTCCATGGTTGTTCCAATGTTGGCCGCCATCGATGATCTTCAAGGACATTTCGTCCAAGGCCGTTGCAATTCCTTCAAGGCTGTCACAGAAAAGGAGTACCTTCTCCTCTGTGTCAATCGCAAGACATTGCACAATCCTTCAAAGGTAAAAGCATTGGAACCGCCCTGTGAGACTGGGCATGTTTTCTTTACATTCTCATTACGCAGATACAAAATCGCGCGGAATCTCGTCATCCCCACTGGCGATCACGATGATGAGTACCGGGTCCAAGGGAGCAAAATGAAGTGGGCTTGCAGTACGATTCGTATTGCAATGGTGATGGGTCGGCTGGCAGTAGTTCCGATACATTTGACACAAGCAAGACCTAGGTATGGCAGAGTCCTCCATTTGGTGTTTGGGAAGGTTCTACCACGAAGATCATGCTAGGAAGGTGTACTGTTGGAAGGCAGGCCCTCAAGACCCTCAGCCTATCAAGCAAACAGCAATGAGGAAACTGGATCGCGCAGATTGCCCCATCGCCTTTGCGAAGCCGAGCGCCAGTGTTCCGGCCTAGCAAGACGAAGAAAAATTCGAAATATGGACCAGGGGAGTAGCGAAAAGATGGGAGCCACACCGTGGCTTTTTCTCGGGCATCAGGGCAAAATTGGGGAGTATGAAGATGGCTTGTACGCGGTCCGGAATTGATTCGAGGCGACACCTGCTGGAGCCAGGGCCGTACGGCTTGGTAGAGCATTGTGCTTTGCTCTTATGGAGAATGGTGTGGCTGATTACCATAGCGCGCATACACTAATCTACCAAGACTACTAATGTACCGTCTTTGAGGCAAAGGGACTAGCTTTTCTAGTGTGAATATGTTATAAAGTAACTAAAATAGTCCTTATAGTAAAGGTATAGTCTTTTTGGCCGAAATAGTTAAATTTAACGTAATAATGCTGTGGCTATATTAGATTTATAGATTATAACTATCTTAGTTAGACTTAGATAGTTTTAGAGGTTAGAGTAAAAATGATTAGTCAGCATCTCTGCCGTTTAGCTAATAGTTATGCTAGCTAACTAACACTCCTACCAGCTAGCTATAAACTCTAGCAGATAGAGTATATTTTAACAAGTTAAGTTAAGCGTTATATTTTAAACTAAAACTTATCTTAGAATATTTTTATAAAAATAATAATTATAATAAGAAAATAACTATTATAATAATATAAGTAT
>JALRMF010000456.1:0-34798 GCA_026120015.1 Dendrostoma leiphaemia | reverse complement strand
AAAGATAATTAATTTCTATATTAATTATACCTTATCTATAGGTTACTGCCTATTTTTTTATAGTGTTAAGTTAATAAAATTTTTTCTTTTGTTTTTATATGATTTAGTTTTTATTAATAATGTCTAAAGATATAAAGTTTCCCTAAGCGCTACTATTTAATAGTATGTTATAATTTCTTTTATTAATCTTTGCTTTAAAGATAATATATGTGTAATTAGCGTTATTTGTTGTATATAAAGATTATAGGGGTTTTAATTGTTTGTTATTCCTTATAGGCAATCTTATTCTTTTGGGTGCTATTTGCTAATATATTTTAGCAAATCTTATAAAGGCTAACTGCTTTTTTATTAATGCTAATCGCAGATCTTCTATTTTATATAAATTGCGCAGCTAATAATAGTGCATTACTCTTATATAATTTTTTTATTAACATATACTTCTAGGCAATCTTTGGGTAAGCTAACGTATATATTATAATATTGTTTATTAAAAACTTTACAAAATTGTAGCTATGATTCTTTAACTACTTAAATGATTTGGTCGAATTCTTATACTAGAAATCATTTATATTTAGCTTTATTAATAAAATATGTTTTGCAGCTATAGTACATATAAAAAATCTATCTAAGTTTGTGGTGGTTTTTGTAAAGAGGGCTGATTTATAGGTTTTTGTATTTCGTTACTATCGCCTTTTACAAGGGCGTATAAATAAAGAGTTCTTATAAGCTAATTTTATATATAAGGTATTTAACCTTAATGCCTTTTATAATATATTCTTAGTTTAGTATAGCAGATTCTAATAAGTTATTTAATTAATAGTTTTGTTTTATAAGCTATTATATAATAGTCTCACTTTTCTTTTATCGTTTAATTGTGTATAAAAGTATTAGATTATTAAAGTTGTTGTCTATTTCTTTGAAAGTGTGGTTGAGTAGGTTTAAAAAACAATCTAAGTCGCTGTTTTAAATAATAGTGTTATAAAGTAGTTTGCATCTTTCTATAGCTAATTATTGTGACTTTTTAGGCTTTTAAAGAAACTATTTTACAAATTCCTTTGCTAAAAAATATAATATGTAGCTGTTATTGTAACAAAAAGCCTAGTAAAGAGTTTTATAGTTAATAAAGTTTGTTACTTATTCTGAAAAGAATAGGTTTTAAAGACGTTATTCCAGTCTAAGTAATTTTTTAAATTGTTATATTTTAGTATAAAAGTATATATCGTTGGTAAAGTGCATTTTTCTAAGTATATTAAGTTATCGCTGTTTTTTAAAAACAGATTTCTATAGCTTCTTTAGTTAGCAGCATTCTTATGCAAAATATCCTTCCTTGCCATAGTTAAAGCATTTGCCTAATAACTTTTTATTAACGGCTCTTAATTTTATAAAGCCTAAGTATATTATTCCGCTAATAGCTGTGTTATTATTAGATTATTATCGTGGTTAGTAATACTTATTAGTGTTAGCTTATAGGCAAAACTTCTATAGTGCGCTGTTGCCTTTCTTATTGCATTTCTATCATTATTTATATAAATAATTATTAATTTATACAATTATAACAATATACTAAGCAAATTCTTTAAGTTAATCTTATTTAAATAGCTTGTCTTTAACTTTGTTTTTTAGTTCTTTATAAAACTAAAATATTATTAGCTTATCCTTCTATCTTAAATATGCTAAAACTTAACAAAAACTAGTAGCGTATTCTAAGGCTAACTTAGTTTATCGTAGCTTATAAAGTTATTATTCTACGGTGCACTTTTCGTTAAAGTTACTAAAAATTTCCCTAAAAAGTTTCTTATAGTTCTTATAACTGCTAAAAGCTTCTATAATTATATTATCTTAATCCTAATCGTTATTTTCTAAATAGTTTCTTAGGGTTAGTTTAAACTATTTAGCAGCGTTTCTTTTAAAGCAAATGCTAAAAAAAAAGATTTTTTCTTTGTTTCTAGTAAACTAATTAACATTATACTTAAAGTAAACGCAATTATAAGTAAAAAAGCCTTAAAGGGTTTCTTTAGTGCCGTTGTAAAGTCTTAGTTTATTTATTTTATAGAATTTACTTTTTTAAATAACCTAAAAGCAGGCGATTTCCTAACTAAGGTAGCTAACCTACTTAATTATCTAAGTTATAGTAAGATTGCTATTATTTCTAACATTAAATAAAGTAAAAGTCTAGGGAGCTATTATATCTTTGTATTATTTAGTTAATATACACTAAGCTATTTTAAATAAAAGTTGTTAAAATATAATAATTACTGCTAGGTCTTATAGGTTCTTAGAGTACTAAAGAGTTTATATTAGCAAAAATAGTTAAAAAAGTATACTAATTATAATATAAAGACACTAGTATTTTATATCTAGCAAATAATCACTAGCAATAAAGCTACTCAAAGGTAAATACTTAAATTAACAACTAAAAAGCTATCTACTAAGTCTATCTAATAGTAGAAAATGTATTTAAAAATATATCTAGCTCTTTAGTCCTAGATCATTTAGCTCATTTAGCTTATAGCTATAATCCCAATAATCCAATAATCTAACCTACTTAGATTATTACTAAGTTACTTATAATCCCAATAATCCAAAGATCACATAACTACTGCTAACTTATTTTAATCTAATAAAATAAATAGTTTATCTATATAAGCAAAGTACAAAAATTGCAGCAGCAAAGGTTCTTTTTCCTACAACCCTTTCTACATGCTAATTTATTTCATCCATTGTGGGTTATAACAAGGTTAGTTTAATGCTTTATTTTAGAATTATAATCTAAGCAAACGTTGCTTTTACTATTATTTAGCTCTCTTAATTTTTTATAAATCTTAATTTAAAATACTTAAATACTATTAATTAATGCATCTAATACTTTTTTAATACTTTAATACTTACTATTTATTATTAATATTAGCTAAACTTTAAAGCTTAAGTGCTCCTTATATCATCTAACGCTTCTTTTGCAAACAACCTAGAAACCTAGCGCTTTTCCTAAGGCTATATAATTATACTCTATAAAAGCTTGATTTATCAAAAAGCCGTATATTAAAAGACTATTATAACTTTCTTTATAAAAGCAGAGTTGCTTAGAGTTAAGTATACTGCTAAGAAAGTTATATCTTTGCAATGCTTTTTTAAGGAAATCAAGCTAGATTTAGGGGGTAATGCCTGAAAAATATACAATAATAACCTATAAACTATTATATTAATTGTTAGGGAAAATATTAAAATTAATATTATACTTTAGTATATTAATATATAAAATATATAACTGCGCTAAAAGCAAAGAAAAAGCACGTTTTAAATGCTTTATATGTTAACTCAAAGTATACCAGCAGATAAGCTTACTAAAAACCTCCCAAAGCAAAAGTTTAATCACTTTCAAACACTATTAAACTTATAAAATATATATAGCTTGCTAAAAAAAAGCGCGGGAAAATAGATTTTATTAAAGGCTTAAAAGCCTTAAGGTAACTTCTAAGTTTCTAAGCCTATCTCCCTTACTTATTAACCTAAGAAAAAAGCAGATTAATAAAAGTATTTAAGCTTTTTTTAATCTTTTAATATGCTTAGCGCGCAAGGCTACAGCGCTATTCTCTTTATCCTCGTTGTCCTCTTACTTTTTTTACTCCTCTTTCTCTTTTCCCTGCTCCTCTTTTACTTCCTCCTTTTTTTTATCCTTATTATTATTATTATTATTATTATCCTTGCTAAACTTGCTAGTAAAGCAAGCAGCATAAACTGCTTATTTAAAAGCAATTTAAAAACAGCGCAAGCGCTGCTTAAATTAATTAGCATATAATATATAAAAAGCAAAGAGAGCAAAAGATGCTTAATAAAAAAAGGAGAAAACAGTAAACTTATAGACTTTTTAACGCTAAAGCGCTTAGCCTTAAAATAAGCAAGGGCAAAAGCGCAGTATAAGATAAAAAGCTATATATAAAAGTGCCCTTATGCGCAGCGCATATAGCGCTAGCTATAGCTAGCGCTAATATTAAAATATTAACTATTTAAGCGCCCAGCCTAGGCTAAGCATAAGCAGCCTAAGCAAAGCATAGAGACCAGCAGAGAAGGGCTAGTAACGCAGGCAGGCTTAATATTGCCCTGCTTATTTATTAATATTATAGTTAATATAAGAGTAAAATAATATATACTTTGCAGATAGAAACGTAGGCAGACGAGCGGGCTATTATATGTAATATAATATGATTTAATAAATCTAGCGCACGCGAAAATTCTTATTTAGTTAGTTTAAAAAAAGCTTAGAAATAACCTCTAAGGCTTAAAATTAGCTACGCTTATATAGCAAGCACCCTAGGGCTTTAAAACATTCATTTAGCAATCGCCATTGTTTATTTCTTTTATAGTTTTTTCTGCTCTATTGTCTATTAAGCACAATATAATTAAACTATTGTTTAATTAGGGGGTATATTGCGAGCAGGGGTCTCTATAGGCCCTACTATTCTAAAGCTCCCTACTATTTAGGAGCTCGTTTTTCCTTTGTCTTTTTTATACAATAGACTTACACAATATACCGTTCTCTATGACCAACGCCTCGCCCTGCTCGCCACAATAATCAATCCCCTAGACAACTAATTAGACAGTCAACCAGACAGTTGACCAACAAAGAGATTACAATGACAAAAGCCAAAGGAAGAGAAAGACTAATGTATAAGCGAGTTGACTGTCTACCTACTAGTTGGCTATCTGATGACTTGGGTACCGGTTTGGTTGACTGTGACGGACTGTTTGGTTGACTGTCTGGGGGTCCAGCTATAGTTATACATTATTTCCAATCTGAATTTATGAATTTACATACATTATCTCGTAAAGTTGCTTACTCTGGTGAGGGTGGTTATAGTGAAAAACAGGGGTTTTCTCCATGTGAGCACTGTCGCGTATCATATCCAGGCTCCGTAATACGTGCTGTGTTTGCCGGTGGATGAATTCGCAAAGTCTCTTTGATAATGGCGCGGTATAATAAAGCATGCAACCGAGAATCTGATCACAACATCCGGGTCTGTATCTGTCTCAAGAAGGGTGTCCAACTCAAAAAGAGCAGCAAGAACGTGCGGCATACGTGAGCTCATAGAAGATCCATGCGAGCATCGTGCTAGCGGTATCCTGGCCGACGAACAGGGATGTCTTCAACTGATCGCACGCCTCGTCGACGAGACCAGGCGTGACCAATGCCGACTGTCGTAGACTGAAAGGAAGAGTGCCGCGTGGACTTGCCTGTAGCGTTGGCCTGTTGCGTTTGTGCTTGTTGGGTGGCGTGCTTCTTCCTGCGGGTGACTGCTCCAAAAAGCTCGCCGATGCGCATCCTGAGGCTTCGAGGCTTCAGCTCGGTTCGCGAAACCAGCCACCGGGGCAGGTCGAGGGGATCATTGATATCCGTGAGAAGTAGTTCGTGGTACAGCTGAATGAGTTACTTTGGCGGCATGACTCGGTCCATGCCTCCAAGCCAATTCCAATTACGACTTTTTCGATAATGTCAAACATCAAATTGCTGGCGGCTCTCAACGCGGCCTCTCGTTTTCGCCTCCCCTCGGGCAGAGTCTTCACCGCCTTGTTGCAAGGTTGTATTACGGCTGCGCCGTCACTTATTGTTCATCAGCGACCTCGGCCCGAAATCGACGTCTCGCAGCAAATATGTCCAGCGCCGCGGGCGAAGGAAATAGAGGAACCCTTGGTCTAGATGTCATCGTTCCGGGTCAGGTTTCCGCCACACTGGCGTCGTCCAAGGAGACAGGAGGAGACAGTTGCTTTCGATGACTTCACCGGCCGTCCAGTCCCAAGTGTTAGCGAACACTACGTCTTCGCTGGTCCATCCACTCATTTTCCACATCAGATTATTCCAGATCCTAGTGTAGCCGCCAAGTTCCGGGATACAAAGAGTCGTGGAAGTCAAATCTGTGGAGGAACTGCCTCTTCTGCCCAGTCCGACGCGTAAGCCGTTGAGAAGAATGGCTGAGGCCGGATGCCCGGCACCTGTGATGCGGCAAAATTGCGTTGATATTCTTGTTGCTTTCATGCCGGATCGTAATGTAATTTTCTGTGTGGTGCTGGCAAGCTTGTTGCGTGGAATTACTAACGAGTGTGCGTTCTGTCCTTGTTTCGCTTCCGATGGGGAATATTCCGGGTACTGTCTCTGGGTTGACGGGTCTCTGTTCTACATGCAGCCGGCTTCGCGTTGTGCCTAGGTAATTTGCCTTTATGCTGTCACCCTCGTCGTTGCTGTACCGGACGCTGCGCATTCATGGATCATGCATCTCATCCAACGAGGCCATGGGAAACGCGAGCACATCTGGGGACGTGTAGTCGTTCCTGTTTCCCCATCCCATTGTCATTGTCCATTATAAACCACTTAGGTCATGCAGCCTCGATATTGATGAAAGGCATCTGCTCCGTTCATATGCCTGCACATATCAAAATGATAGCGTGGCAAACACCACGAAGGAATCAGTTGGCCTACATTAGGTTATGTATTTAAATAGCTGTCAACCCAATCCCAAATTCTACCAAGTTCCTGGATACACAACGGTACTTACACGTGTACAAGAGCGAGTTCTTGTTGCGCATCACTGACTGGTAGCCCCCCCAGCGGAGCTACGACACACTGCGCAGGTCGATTTCTGGCTAGAGGAGAGGAGTAACATTCGTGACCACTGTTCTCTTCATGCTAGACATCAAATCGGCGGCAGGGACAGATGGAAGAGCACCGAATTTCCCGAAACTGGACGAGTCCAAATCAACCGGAGGTAAGTTGACCCCGATCCCTGAAGACGAATTCCTCACGGAGGCGCATCGCGTCAAAACATAAGACGGACGATTGTCCTGTAGCTGCCAGATTGTTCTCTGTATAGCCAAAGGGTTTCTCAGATACCGGATCCTGTCCCTGCGAGGCAACCATAGACATGTTCCAAATGCTCTGCTCGTCCCGGTCTGCAGTCTGCAGCCTGCAGGAAAGGAATTTGTGAATGCTCAGCGCTGAACGCACTTGCAAGGGGCTCGTGGTATGTAGTACATACTGGGATTTTGCACGATAGTTTCCCGGGTAGTTGGAATAATCTGCCACAGGAAAACCTGTGTGAATTACTTGTCTTTGTAATGATTCTCTGTAGGATGACCGTGTATGGAACAATTCTCTTCACGGAATAATATACGAGATCAACATTCAATTTCCCTTCTTCGGTAACGTCTCCACCCGACTTGCATAATACGCAAGCACCTACAACGGCACATGCATAAATACATGCTCAGGTAAGTATGACGATCAGACCACTTTGAGCAGCGAGAGAGCACTGGAGGACGGGCAGAAGCGTGATTACGGGCCTCTCGTAGCAATTCCTGCGCCAGTGATTGGCATCTCTTTGCACTCACACTCTCTGCGGCAAGTCTCTACGAACACGGTGTTCACCTGGACCATGGTCTGGATCGTTCGTATGCACACCCTGGTGTGTGAAAGATTCAGCTGAGTACCGGAGCAGGCAAACGCTGGCCGGAACAAGCCATGTCAGCTCACGAGTCGAGGCCCAAGGAATAGAGCATCCTCGGGCCGAGGAAACATTGGCGTGCTCAAACCAGAAGGGCCTACCTCGGTAACCACAGGGCGCTCGTCTATGGAGTCGCTTGTTCGAGATTGCCGGCGATCAGATAGCTTCGACCCGATCACAAGAGGGACCTAAGTTAATCGGCGAGTCTTGACGTCGAGACCTTTTCCGGAATATACATTGAAGAAAGTAGGCTGAACACTGAGATAGCCCTAACCAACAAAAGAAGACAAATCAAAGATTGAGTGTACCTAGGTATGCCTATGCATGGGCAGCGGCATCCACAGGAAGATCGACGTCCACGCTTAGATATGGTCAGAACTCCTGGACAACTCGACAGTCCTCACACCGGATGAGGTACGAGTTATCAATCAAACGTCCTTCGAAGATGCAGTCAATTACGTACCCAGGTACTCTGTACAGCGCATACCAGTCGGCCCGAAATGCCTCAGCGTGCATGTCCGCGGATCCTACCCGTGCGCTTCGTTCTGCCAGTGAGGTACTCTGACCTGACTATCTCTTCTGCCTGGTTTCCTGTCGCCCTGAGAGCTCGTCTCGAAACTCAATCTCGTCGCCGGAAGAGTGTACTGCCTTGGCGCATTGTGTTCAGCATACAGCAGAATGCGATCCCTTACTAGGTATGGGTCCTGTACAGCAACATCTTATTTATCCGGACCGCACCTGGTCACCTTCCTTTCTTCTCTACGGGACCCACTCCAAGTCTTCTTGCGTCCTCGCTGCATCGATGCCATAATGTCTATTTTAGTCACCGAGATGTGATGTCCCCGTGCAGACATGGTTAGACATGCTCTACTTTTTCTAGTGTACGTTACACGTACCTAGGTATTCCGAGGTCGGCTACAGACCTCGTTCATTGTCAGGTGCCGACTTGGCTCTGGGTATGAGAACCGCCGCTGTTTAAAGTCGTGGGAAGACGAGGCTCCAGTTTCCCCGGCCGGGGATAACGGGGCTGCCATCATGATTGATGGAAGAAATCCGGAGTGTGGTGGAGCCACTGGAGTCACTCCACACTCGCAGACAGGCGACTTGACGAGAGGATACCATCGACAACGCGTTGTCACCGCGTCTGCGCCCACGTTAATTGGACCTCTCTGGTCTCCCGCGCCTCCCTGTGTCACTATTGGCACGTCAGCACCACCACGCTCTCGGTTGCGGCTCTCAAGGGAGTCTCGTCCGGTCGATCGATCAAGGGACCATGCTCAAGCGAGCGGCCTCTACTGTACGCTTGCCTCAGACGTGCAGCTTCGGGCTGATCCGGGCTGACGGGGGCCCCTGAAGGCGCCCATCACACTACCTAGGTACCAGTGGTAATCATGTGCTTGGTGTTGGACGCTGCACACTGCTACCTACCTCTGCAAGCACCTTTTATAGACCTGCAAACACTCCCTTTCGATTGTTTCTCTGATGAACTTGTTTTGCCATTCTTGCCGACGCTGCTTTCTTCAAGGTTGACAGTACCTCGGCCGTGCAATACTCGCATTATTTTCAGCCTGAACCTTGGAAAGAATGGCGATTCTGGGGCCCAAGGCATATGCTTGGTGATACTCGTCCATCAGCAGGACCTCGAGGACGCTTGATCACTGACTTTCTATCTCCCAGGTTCTGCGCCCTGTCGGCCGCATTGTGCAACTCGTATTATGGATTTGATGCATCAGTGAGTTCTTCGGGAGAAGTACCGAGTGGAAGAATTGGCAGGATTGACAACTTTGACGTTCAGGTCTACAATGCTGTCCAGGGAATCGACAATTGGGTAGATTGGATGGGCAATCCCGGAAGTGAGACCATTGGTGGTATCAACACGGCCTACTCGGTTTGCGCTATCGTCGGCGGCTGTACGTAGAACCATCAAGCATCGGGGAAGAAGCATTGTCTCTGACACGTAATAGGGTTCCTCGCTGCCCCGGCGGCCGACCTGTTAGGACGCAAAGCTGCGATGGCCCTCGGGTCAGTTCTTGTCATGATCGGCGCGCTTCTGGAGACTTTCACCAGACGGCAAGTCTTGGGAATGTTCATTGCCGGTCGGGCGATCATCGGTCTCGGCCAAGGCATTGCTCTCTGTACGTGTCCTCAAAAAAGCTCGACAGACCAGCTCGGAAGATGCCTGACGTGCAGTGTTGCTAATCAGAGGCCCTACATGTGCAGCTGCTGGACCATCCTACATTGGCGAGATCACGCCGTACAAAATACGAGGAATCGTCATGACCTTTTGGCAAGTCTGCTACAGCTTCGGTCTGTTTTTCGCCTTCTGGATCAACTATGCCTGTACCAAGTACAGCTCACGCCTGCCGGTGAATTGGGACTGGAAGATAGTATGCATCTTCCAGCTCATGGTGGTACGTACAGTGAATCTCCTTCCTCGTCTCACCATATCGTAAGCTGGAAGGGAGCCGAGTGACGGGCACTGTCTCAAAAGAAATCGACCATTACCTTCCTCGAGTTGACTACTCAATGCCCGGAGCTCTGTCTGTTGAGACCTCTGGAAAATACATGATCTGCTAACACGCGTCTCTTGCAGCCCATCTATGTCCTTTCTGTGCTCCCAATTTTGCCAGGATCCCCAAGATGGTCAGTCTCGTGGACCTCCTCCGCAGAAATTCCCTTGCAAAACGGAGTCAGCACTCTCGTCGCACTCTTGAGCGCAGGCATCTGACATCTTCCACCACCTAGGTTCATCAAGCATGGAAAGGTAGACAAGGCCCGGACAGCTCTAGTCGCTACCCGACCGAGTGCAGAAGAAGCCGAGGAAGAACTGCAGTCGATCGTACAAGCCGTTGAATTTGAAAAGAACAGCGCAGATACATCGTCCGGCTACGCTGCACTGTGGAAGGACAAGTCTGTCCGGAAGCGACTATTCCTCGCCCTTGGGATGAATGCTGGACAGCAGTTGACCGGCCAGGGTTCTTTGACAACCTATTCCACAAAGATTTACCAGAAGGTCTTCAAGTCTTCGTCAACCATCGCCTTGATCAATGCCCTCAATGCCACATTTTCGATCCTCTTCTGCCTCAATGTTACTTGGATCGTTGAGCGCTGGGGCCGCAAGGTCTTGTTTATTATAGGCGGTACGTGATCGAAGGCCCCCGTTCTCCTATACGAGAATCTTGATGGCTTCAGTGTTTTCTTGAATGCATGATTTCTTCATGACATGACGCAATGACTGACTCTTTTTCCAGGCTCGGGCATGGCTTGTTGCATGGTACGTCTGACCAAATATGGTATTTTCATCTATTTATTTCTCGTGACATCTCAAGCAAGGCTGGGAGCAAGTCCGCCAAGACTGTGAGAGTCTACATTTAGCTGCGATCAATCGATCTTGACGAAGACAGCACGCTGCAATTGCCCCCCAGGTTTCCTTTAACGAGTCTGCTGACTTCCACATAGCTCATAGTCGCGACAGTCGAAACGCAGACCCCAACGCTGGCGGACGGCAGCAAGTTTCACGCCGTCGGAGTGGCCATTGTGTTCCTGCTCTTCCTGTTCATTTTTTTCTATAAGCCGTCCTGGGGCGCCGTCACCTGGATATGGTCATCAGAGGTCTTCAGCCTCAATATTCGAGCTCAGGGGGTGGGCATGGCTGGGCAGACCCAGAACATCGCGAACGCTATTGTTCAACAATTCTTCCCCACCTTTTTGAATAATTGCGGATTCTATGCGTTCTACAGTAAGTCCGCCCCGGAACTCGTGATGAGTGCTCTACTCCCCAGATTCCTCAGTCACCTGGGCAAGCTTAACACCGCTGGTTATAGTGTTCGCCGGAATCAATTGCCTATTGGTGCTGTATGTCCACTTCCTGATTCCGGAGACCAAAGGTAAGTCCCTCATCGTCCCTCTTGCCTGCAGACAGGAACCTGCGGTCTCTGACAGTGTGGAACAGGCGTGCCGCTGGAGGAGATGGACAGACTCTTTGGCGGCGCCAACCACGTCCAGGCCGGCGCCGATTTGCTACACGAGGAGCAAGCGCAGGCCGGCCAGCACAAACCAGACAGCGACCACCACAGCACTAATGCCGGCACGCTGGGCGAGACTGATGTCGTCGAGAAGATTTGACAGGGGGAGAGAGGGTTTACGTTTCCGTATAGCTATTTTGCGAGGGACGTGTGGAACCTTGGATTGCGCGGTGATCAATAGCAACGCTTGGTTGGTGGTGCATGTTCTTGAAACGCATGTCACCATCCCATGAAAAGATAGAATCCGGTATGAGAGGTTTGTGGAGAATGAATTCTGTCTCAAGGTGGTATAAGAAAATACCCTGTGGCTCAATACCTTTGTACACGGTGTCTTGACGCCATCTCAAATTGCGACCGTCTTCAGGTGTGGGACCAAAACTGTGCAAGTCGAAGTCGGGGCCAACATCACCTGCATGAGGCTGGTCGCCTGTGCAATCTGTTTTTGACCCGTTACCGAATGACGGACCAGCAAGACTGTCTATGATATCACAAAGCATGATGCCAATACAAGAGACGTTGACAGCTGAGGTGTTGGATTCATTAAGAGCAAGTATTATGGCCCATTATATTTTCGCTTCCAACCATCATTGCGCAACAAGCTTGATTTACTTGGAGGCGAAACCCAGAGTTGGTGTCGAAGCTCCGTTGAAGACCACATATGCGGCCTTCAGTGCAACGTCACCGAAAATGTTGATGCCAATGTCAGAGCTGTCCTGGATGCCACCAAAGCAGGTCGAGCTTCCGTCTGAGATGGCTCCAAAGTCCATGTATTCACCGGGGATCACGATTCTGGCCGTGCCGACTCCGTACGTGAAGCTTGGGAGAGTTGCGCTGCAGGGGAAAGTCCAGCCACCGACTGAAGCCTGGTTTTGGGATCCAGACACCTGCGCCCAGTAGGCCTGCACAACAGCTGCGGGCAGGTAGAGGAGGGTCGTGCCAGTATCCGCAATACCGTCGATAGTGGTCGACTTGAAGGTGTTTGAGCCCACGGCGTAGCCAGTCGACTGCCACTCCCAGAATCCCTGGGCAGTGGAGACCGAAGTGTACGTGATGGATCCGGTATATGCTGTAGAATCGATGAAACCAAAGCCATACGTGCCAGCTGTAATGCAGACATTCGTTAGCGAGATGCTGCAAGCACATCGGAGACATGGAAGTGATCCACTTACGAGCCTTGTATCCAAGGTCAGCAGTGAAGACAGGCGAGGTCAGCGAAGCCTTGGCGTTGTCGAAGAAAGTCTTCTGGGGCGTGGGCTCAACAGTGTTCAGTGAGCTGAACGCCAAGCCTAGGAGGCCATCGATGGGGCTTTGCTCGGTGAAGGTGGAGGACACGGTCTCGGCAAGCTCAACAGCCTGGCCAGTGACCGCGAGGCCGCCAACAGAGACCGTGTCGGTGTAGACATTGCCGCTGGAAGAGCTTCCATCGCCGTATGTGATAGACCAGGTCGCACCAGAGAGCAGCTTGGAGGTGCTGCTCTTGGAGGGGTCGTAGATGGTTTGTCCATTGATCTGCAGTTTCTCTTAGCTAGTAAGATCGATACAAGAGTCAGGAGGTCGTTCTGACCTCATTCGACGGGGTCTCGCTGCTGAAGACCCACAGATCGGAAGATCCAGTGTCAAAGTCCAGGTTAAGAGTCTGCGCAGGAGTGCCAATCTCGACCGGGGTGACGTAGGCGGAGTCGAAGCTGTCAATGGGCGTGGCCGCGGCCGATCCGGTCGCACGGTCGAACAAAGACGAGGCATTGCCCGCATAGGTCTGTACAGCCTCCTCCAGCCAGGCCGGAATCTCGACTCCGTATTTGAGATATGTCTTCCTGACCGACAGTGGCCCATTGAACTTGTAGTTGGGATTTGCCACTGTTGAGTTCTGGTCAGTATTTGTTACCGGCTTCACATCTGTTCTTTCAAAAACAGCCTAGTGGAGTGTAATCTCTCGTGGCAGACTGGCAGACAGGATGGGAGTTTGTCGTACCTTGCTTGAAGGAGAACTTCCCGGAGCCAAGGCCGGCGGCATCGTTGACGGGAACACCAACGTGTGGGCTCACAGGGGAGCTGAGGGCACCACCGGCGAGAGTGAAGGCCGCCAAGGCCTGCTTCATGGAGATCGTCATCTCGAAGAGCGGATCGGACTTCTAGCTATGGGTGGAGGGGGTCTTGACAGCCAAGAGGCGCGAGAGATAAGAGAGAGAGAGAGAGAGAGAGAGAGGGGTTGGGACAAAGATGGGGTGGGGTGAGGCGATCGAGAGGAGAGGGGAAGAAGGACCTTTCAGCATATCTTTATATCTTTTGGTCGTCGAGCGCCTTGTTTACTGCCCCCCCCCCCCTTCCAACGTGTCACCATCTCGCCAAGCTCAAAGACGGAGGGGCCCATCTCTCCTATGGTACGGACCAACAAGTACAAATTCAGTCCAATTTTCCGATGCCAGCAGATAAGCCAAAGGCCCTGGTGGTGGTCAGGACAAGTACGACAGACAGATGACTCGATCCACTGTGGGACCTAGGCAATCCTGGCCGGCGAACGGATCTGTGCTGGTATAGAAGCGAGAATTTGTCAAATGTCGTATCGAGCACGAAGTCTTGCCCGTGGACAGAGCCACTGGCAAAGCCTATGCGCGAATGGTAGACTACTAACTACCCTGGTTCCATCTTGACGACGGTCCATATATTGGACGAACGGCTCTTGAAATCAGACAGGCAAGGTCATCCCGATAAGTCCACCAGACGCAGACCTTGCCGCTGTTGCAGTGTCAGGATCATCATGGTGGTCTGCCCCCTTCCACGGCCTGCTGGCGAATGGCAGCAGCCGACCCTATAGTATAGTACACGATTTCCAGAATGCTTCTTTCGCCACTATTTTAACCTATGCCACTCGACAATATACGTCACCCGCCTGATAGGGTGGGCGCAAGTAGCTTAATGTCCGCTGCCTGGATTTCTTGAGTAGCCAAGACGTTTAGCTCGACGATCATTTAGATCCCTGATCGGAAGAAGTGCCGGCGCAGGGCCCTGAGTGGGCAGGAGGCCGAAAGGTCACCATCGGGTGTGGGGCCAGAGACAGATAAGCATAAAGGTTACTCTAAATCCCGACATGAGATTAAACATGATGGCGATCGATCTTGGCAACCTGCCGTCTCTGGTCCTAGTCCGGCTTCGGGGAGGGCCGTCGCAGGGACGTGGTTGGTGCATCAGACACGAAGCCTCGGTCTCCTAGGTCGAGGGACTGGTGATGGGATCCCCACAGAAACGCTCCCAGGAGCTGCATGGTCGGTCATCTGAGCGGCTCTTTGACGCAACTGCTGCAGCTGGCAGATGCTGCAGGAGCCGAGAACGGACTCAGGACTGAAGGAGTGATGCCTCATAATAAAGAACCAATCATGTCCTCGAGCCAAGGAGAGCAACGGCTCCGGGTGTTCTGCATACCTAGTGTACTACTGGCTGCACATGCACATGCACTGTAACAAGCCAGCCACACAACCTTGGGGGACGCATCTTGATACTCTCTTGGTTAGGCATGTTTCAGAAATAGTGTGGAGCGGGCGCTAACACCGCTTTTGAGCTAACGCAGCCGCTCTGGAAATGATCTCATAACTATAATGTGAGCAGAACATCCAATGAACACATGGGAATGTTTAGGATGTAATTGTAAACATGACAACCTAGGTTCGTTCTATGGACTATCTTGGCTGGGCACGTGTTCTGTCCACATTCCGAAACAGTCCACATCCCGTGAGTAGAATCCGGAAAACCCAACAGCACGCTAGCGGTCAACATTCACGCCGTTATTGAGGTTCCATCGATGGTTCCCTTGGTTCTCACCGAGTGGGAGTGGGTGGCGCACGAGTCGTGTGCGTACATGGTGGCGCTTCGGCCTTCATGAGTCTAGTATGGCAAACACTGTATGCACTCGTGCAGAAATGACAGCGTTTCCAAATGTAATCAATCATGTATTGTCTCAGCCGTATCTTTAAAGGAGGGGGGGAAAGGAGAGAAGAAGAAGGAGAAGAAAAAAAGGGCTGGCTTGCATCCATCGTGTTTTGCGCAAACTGAACAAGACATCCATCTGCCTTGCTTTTGAAACGAGACAGAACGCAGGCTGTCCGAGACCACACGTGGACATATCCAGGCATGCGATCGCGGTTAGAATGAAAGCTATGGTTTGGCAAGGAGCCTCGACATCGAGCTTGTTCTTGTCGTGCCAAGATATGGTAATAAGCTTTGCAGCCGGCTCGGAGGGCTGTCTGAACCTTGAAGTGCCTAAGCGCACAATGTGTGATTGGGCACAAGCTGTGATGCCGTTCCTCATTCGGTCACGTCCAGCTCAGGGTAATGCCTGTAAATTCCCATGCTGAACTTTTGTCTCTTCTCACTGGCAAGATATGCCTTGATTCGAGGTCTGTTCTTGACAGCAGCATGTAGAGCAAAGACGCCATCGTAGCCGCCCGAGTCCTGCAGCTTCTTCATGGCCTTTGGAAACATAAACAGCAGCCCGTCCACACACTGCTGCATTGTCAACTCTGTGGTCAAGTGATGAGACGTGAACGTCTACCGGGATAAGTTACCTGGAAGAGCACCAAGTCGGCATAGGTGAGTTTCCCAGCGTAAAGCCAAGGGCCGTCACCGCTGGCCTTGCTCTTGAGCACGCGTTGGAAGTAACCCAAGAACTTGGGAAGCCTGTTATTGATATACTCCCTGCTCCTGCGCAGACTCTCCTCTTTCTGGTCTTCATAGTACAGGCTGTTCCGCATATACTCTGGTCAGGACAGGAACATCTCGTTGCAACAGAGACTTGTTTCGTCTGGGCTATGCCTGGTGTAATGCACTCACCCGACCGCGATGGGATGATGAACGTCGTGTACCTCATTGCTCAGGCCGTCCAGTGCAGTGAGGGCCAATTCGTTGATAATGTATATGCCATTCTCATCTTGATCGCCGGGCTTTGGCGCCAGCCCCAGTTTCGGGCCTAGATAAAGCAGGATGTTGGGCGTCTGGCTGATGACGAGGTCTCCGTGCTTGAGCATGGGAGGAGCCAACAAGGGGGGGTTCAGGTCGTCGCCTGCGTGGGAGGGATCTATGCGAGACAGAACTTGGCTGCCTCCATCTTTCTCTCGGGCTGTGTCGGCGTACGAGGCACCGGCCTCCTCCAGAGCCAGGCGGACGTGTTCGCCGCGACCTGGGATGCCGGGCCAGTAGATCAAAGTCGGGGCAGGGGACAAGTCTGGCATGGCGAGGCTGAACGAGCACTGAGGTTGGTAGGATACGATGGGCTGTACTCTGTATGGGCCTATACCGCTCCGGAGACTTTGTTGGCATGGGAATGTTTACGGTGCTAGCCTGAATGCCTTGGGCCAAACGCTCCCCACTCGGCGGAGAGCCGAACGTGAGCTCGTGCGGGGCCACTCTGCACGTGGTTTATTTCTTACGTCACACGACTCACCACGGGAATATCCAGACAAACACCTGCTCAAGTGCTTATACCCACTGTCTGGAGAGTACCTAGGTAGGCATCACGCAGTGTGAACAACGTCCCACGGTGTACAATTCTCTACAGGCGGTTGATTGTGATGTCGAACAGACAGCCTGATGCGAGCGAGCAACTACCGTCGCGAGAAATGTTTCGCTGGGCACAAGCGTGTTGTCTATAGACCATAAGTAGCATCTCGCAGAGGGCAGCCGGACCCGTGGACGCCGGAAGCTGCGCATGTGCGCGAGATGGCCAAGCCTTGAATAATAAAGCGGCTTGGCGCACACCCATGAGCCCCCGTGCTTCTACCCTATCGGACTATGAGTACAGTGACTCTGAGTCTCTGACGCAGGACGGTGGCTTCCGATGTGGTGTGGGCAGCGGCGTGGAGGGTGTCAACTGACTTCGCGGACCTCAACGATGCGCCCGCGCCAGATTCGATTCCCACACGAAGATGTTATGATCCGGTGACCCGGTGTACGACGGCGCGTGAGCCGCCGACCGTCCCGTGTCTGTCTACAGGACTACTACAGTCGCCGGATCCGATCATTTTCTCGAACCCAACATACATATGCGGCTGAGGTGGCAAGATGGATGGAGTCATTTGCGCGCTCGAAAGCACTAGAATAGGGCACTTTTGGGGGCCCAAATAAAGCCACTTATGGTCAGCTTTTGGTCTTGGGGGCTCTACTAAAGAGGTGATAGGGCACCTCCCGTCGAACGCGCTGACATTCCGCCCCTTCAACCTCCCCCCCCCCTCCTCCTCCTCCTGGCGCAGGTTGCTGGTTTTGAAAGAGTACGGTGCTTACAGGGCAAGGACAGAGACTCCCGGAGATGGAGAAGTCACACTCAATGAGGGTTGGAGTCACGCGAACGTGTCGTTGCTTGAATTTTCAACATTTTCTGTGCCTCGTGATCTACGTAGGTAGTTGAAGTTCCTCGTGTAGATGCGATGGATGGGTGGACTTCACCTCTTGAAAACATGACCCCATGCCATGTCGGACTTGTCATTTTCGACAAGTCTCGTCCCATTGACCTCGGCTGCTGTCTTACTTCCAGATCGAATTTCTCGCCACCATGGAGCCTCACGACGCAGATGTGAAAGTATCGACCCGGCGTCAGGCTGGGTTCCGCGGCGCCCTCGACGAGAATGAGATTCGCGCTGCCTCCCGCTCGGCGGGACCGCGGTCCTCCCAGCTCAGAGATCTGATCTGCGGGCCCATGAACAACGTCCTATCGCATCTCGGTCGATGGAATCCATGCCCCCGGAGGGTCAGTCGCGATGACGAGGTGGTGAGTTCATCGACTATCCTGGTCACACAAAGTTGCTTTGCACACCCAACTGACCGAGACATTGGAGTGGCTCATGGACACTACTGCGTTCCGATCAGATATCAAGACAAGAAGTGGCCACGCCACACAGATTTGGAGGGCCGAATATGTCGCGGCCGTGTTCTCACAGCACTCGTCCTGTGTCGTCCGCGATGTTGTCATTCAAGTCGCGGACAAGCTCGGGCTGGCCGAGGATGACGAGGCCAAACGCACTATTACGAGCCGCCTGAGGCCATTTCTGATGGATGTCCAGCCTGTGAAGCAAGTGATCCTCGGACGTGATGGCGAAGCTCCTTGTAAGCTGAGCCCAGGTGGACGAAACGGAATAAGCCACGACTTCGAGGCATTCTCGGGCCCTACCCGGGCGGGGCGTCGGAGCCACGACACCGCAATCGTGCCCGACGGAACCACGGGCGTGCTTGAGAGCTACACGTTCTTCGCAGACGAGGAGGGCTGGGCCGTGATTTCTGACATCGACGATACCATCAAGAAGACTGTGACCAGCGAGCCTCTTGGCGTACTGCGGACCACATTTGTCGACGATGCTGAGCCCATCCCCGGCATGCCAGAACTGTACAGATTCTTACAACAGCGAATCACGCCTGTCTCGCCCTGGTTCTACCTCTCCGCGTCTCCTTATAACTTATACCCTTTCCTGCGAGACTTCCGGGATGCCTTCTACCCGAGTCACGGCCAGATCATGCTCCGCGACACATCTTGGATGAGTCTCCCCGACGTGTTGACCAATCTCGCTCTTGGCACACAGGACTACAAGGTCGAGCAGATCAACAAAATCCACAGCTGGTTCCCCAAGAGAAAGGTGATTTGTATCGGGGACTCTACGCAGACAGACCCAGAGGCCTACGGCGAGATGTATCGAAGAACGTGTGGAAGTCGCTGGATCAGACTCATCCTCATCCGGAAGGTCACAGGAGTGGCAGTGATCGGAATTGAAGACAAGAACAAGCCTGAGAGGTTTGAAAAGGCCTTTGCAGGAATACCCAAACATATATGGCACATATTCGAGCATCCCTCGGATTGCTGTACTATCGTCAAAGATGCCGTCGACTTGGACTATAGATCGTAGGTCAGAGGTGGTGACTCTACTAATACGCCGTGGAGACTTCCGTGTCACCGTTGCGCGACCAAGAATTGCGCAAAATACCATCAACATCAGAATACACCAAGTATGAGTACCTAGGTACCTGAAAATGGGCCAATTCGATTCCGAGTGACTTATGCCAGAGTTGCACACATGCACACGGACAAAACTTGCCACCTCGATGACAACGAAGCCTTCGATGTTTGCGGCGTACAAATTGCTGTAGACATAGCTAGCTAGCCTTGGGTTCATATCTTCACGCTGGGCAACCCTGATCCGTGGGCGTGCCGGAGCTCCTCAACCACCGCACTTGATGTTGGCAATTGATTCAGCAGTCAACCGGACAATGATTTGGAAAGGGAGGCGGGAGTGGTGGACACGGGTGGCGCGACTGAAGGGGTTTTTTTCCTTTTCATTACATCTCGGGCTAAGCACCTAGGTACCTTTAAGTGTACGTCTCACTGGCTAATGGCAATGCTGTTGAAGGAATGCGACCAGCAACGATCCCGCCCAGGCCTGAGTGTCGTGGGCTTACACGTGCAATTACGAGTCGTCCCGCACGCACCGTCATGCGCCTATACAGACAGGTCCTCGCCCCAGACTTCCTTGGCGACCTCGACCTGGAGCCTGACCTTTGCCCACTGCTCTTCCGCGGAAAGGTCATTGCCCTCCATCGTACTGCTGAAGCCGCACTGGTGGGACACACACAGCTGGTCAAGCCCCTTGGGGCAGTACGTAGCCGCCTCCTTGATCCGACGGACGACCTCGGCCTTGTCATCGAGCGCTGGCGTCTTGCTGCTCAGGACGCCCAGGACGACGATCTTGTGATCCGGGAGGTGCCTGAGAGGACTAAAGTCCCCGGACCGGGCGTCGTCGTACTCGAGGAAGTAGACGTCCACGTCGAGCTTCTTGAACAGCGTCTCCGCCACCGGCTCGTAGCCGCCCTGTGCGAACCACTGAGACCGGTAGTTGCCACGGCACAGGTGGATGCCGACGGTCATGTCCTTGGGCCTCTTGGAGATGGCGCCGTTGATGAGCTTGGCGTAGTTCTCAGCCAGCTGGTTGGGGTCCTCGCCGTGGCGCGCGGCAGCCTCCTTGCGCATGCCCTCGTCGCAGAGATAGGCGAGGTTGGTGTCGTCCAGCTGCACGAAGCGGCAGCCGGCGGCGTAGAGGTCGGCGATCTCCTCCTGGTACACGCGCACGAGGTCGTCAAAGAAGGGCTCGAGGGTGGGGTAGGCGGTCTTGTCGATGACCTCCCTCCCGCCTCGGAAGTGCACCATGGTCGGCGACGGGATGCAGACCTTGGCGGTGACCCTGCCCTTCATGCCCAGCTTTTCTATCTGCGCATCCAGGAACTTGAAGTCGTCGACCTGGATCGGCTTGGGATGGCCCAACTTGCCCGTAACAACCAGGCGAGGGGGGGACTTCATGCCGACCTTGGTGATGTTGGTCGAGGACACGTAGCCCTGCTGCTCGACGCCGTCCAGGTGCACGCAAAAGTCAATGTGGAAGTAGGCCCGGCGGAACTCGCCGTCAGTGACGGAGCGGATGCCGTTCTCGACCTGACGCTGCACCACATGCGCAACATGCTCATCCTCGACCTCTCGCAGTTTGGTAGTGCTCAGCTTGCCATCGGCAGCGTCGTTCCTCGCAGACAGGACGGCCTGGGGGCGGAGAAATGATCCGACCTGGTCGGCACGATAGACGCCGGGCGGCAGAGGCATGGCGTGAGACGAATAATGTAAGATTTAAGTATGTACAAGTAGGCTGACCCGGCGGGGAGGAGGCTTCGAGCTAACGAACCCAAGTGGCGGTAAGACAGAGCAGAGAGGATGGGAATGTTATTAACATGAGTGCAGGTTGGGCACGGATATGAGGATATCTGTAGTCGGGACGGGGGGTGGAGGGGAGGAGGAGGTCCAGGCAAAATCCAAAAGATTTCTGCGTCCCGTGGGTCTTCGCGGAGCAGACAGGGGCCTTGCTAGCCAAGAAGTTTTATGCTAGTGTTTTGGGCACAGCACGTCTCTTCCCGTGGGCAGTAGTGGGATGAAAAGAGCACGTGGCCGTGAATAGAGAGGGATGTAGTACACATATTTGCATCATGCAAAGGTCCCCACCGCATGCAGTCCTGTCGAAGCAGCCCTGCATGTGCATGCTCCGTTTGGAGTATCATATCGCCCGAAATCACAATACCCTACAAATACCTAACCGTGGCCAAGCAATGCCTATTTATCCATCCGGCGTGCTTTTACGAACTGAACAGCGTGGCTATCGGGACAGCACCAAAAGTACATGGTGATGTATACCCAACAAACAACCATTGCACCAGTGAACACCCAAAGCCCAGCAACTACCGAATTCTGGCCAGCGACTGAGTGATTGCCTACCGAGGCAGCAAAGAAAAATCACCTAGTCATTCATTGATGCGGGGTACACAAATGGGCCCCGGGGAAACAGATGTCAGTACACATGGTAAAAAGCGTCTGCCGCCGGGTTATCGTAGTGCCGCTTTCTCCACATCTCATTATTGTTTTAGATTCTTACGTACTTGGTATTGTTCAGTGGTTGGTGCGGTTGTACAAAGTATTTGAAACCAGATTAACATTCAACTAGTAAGTCGCCGACCGTCACTGCAGTGATCGGATCGGACCGAAGCGCAAGGCTCGCCCGCTTGACCGAACGGAGGTGTAGGCTTACGAGGACGGTCCCCAAAACCTAAGGTGCGTCCGAGTCTCGAGAGCCTGCGACAGGTACCCGCCTCGTCTTGTTCAAGTACAACGCGAGTGCCTATTTGCTTAGGAATCTCGGCTCACACGGCCTCGGTCCTTCACGCCTGAGTTGCGTCGAGGCTCGCAGGGCCTCTTGGCGAAGAGGGTGCCAGTATATGTACTACCCTCGACCACACGACTAGTTTATGTAGGATGCCAGTCACCCTCCAACCATACATGGTCTCGCAATGTGTATGCCATGGCTCAGAAGCCCATTGACGTTCCAAGTGCTTGCAGACCGGAGGCACTTTGCCACCCTTCATGAACGAGGTCAGGGCAGTGCTTTAATCCTTCGTGGTAGGTTATGATTCGCGAGCGGCGCACGGGACATGGATTGGTTAGCAAGCGTGTCGCGGGTTACAAGACCGACCTGATCTCTTGTCGACACGGGAAGTGATCAATACATACTTACATATAGGTTACCAAATCGGAGTGTACCGCCGGGCGTCCGCTCATGTATGGAAGAGCTCTTTCAGTACGGCTGACTGACGCAGGACCTCACGGGAAGTTTGCTGTGCCTCCGGGGGAACGAAATGCCATCCACGGATGATATATCAAGAGAGAATTTGCCTCAACAGTGATCACGGCCAGAAGCCAGCCAGGCCGACAAAGTCCATTCTCCGTCTGTACTGTTTTTGCGGGTCGACTTTGCTAGTTTTGCGACCGATATGCAACGCTTGGTGTCAGTGCCACAAGAACATTTATCTCAAAATATCGATGCCAGTGTCCCGTTCTGGTTCAATTTCAAGCCACGAGAATTGCCAAAGCCCAATCAACGCCAATTGCCGTCTATTTTGTTGAGTGTATTGCAATCTCGCATCTTGCCCTTTGCCTGACTCCATCCTCATCATCCCTTCCCCGGCCCCCGACAAAAACACAAATGCCGAGTGGCGTCCAGGTTCGACGGCGGCACGCCCCACGCCCGTTGCCTATCCTTTCTCATCATCTCACAGCCCCGAGTCTTTCAACAACAACGCAATGCTCGAGCGCGTACAGACACAGCATCAAAATCACTCTGCCTGACGTCTGATTGGCACCGGCGGGGCGGGCTTCTTGGCTCTGCTCGGTGGAGGTGGCGGGGCTTTCTTGACGCCCCCAGAGGCACCATATGCGCTGACATTGGTGCGGCTCGAACTCCCATAGCTTGTGGCGGGGCTGGTGCTGCCGGGGGGTGTATCACTGCTCCCGGTGTCGTCGTCGTCGGCAAATACGTCCATGGCTGAGGATCGCGCGGTAGGTCGCAGCTGACCACGCAGAGACGATATGTTGTTGTTATTGGACTGCTGAGACGCCGCAACGGCATTAAGCGGGGTGCTAGCGGTGGAGGTGCGCGAGAGAGAAGCCCCAAAGGACCGCTCGCTCTGGAAGGTGCTGGCTCTAGAGACACCGGGACGCGCAGACGGGGGGTCGTGGGCGGAGGAGGCGGGACTGTTGATGCTGACGCGAGACTGCGAGCGGATGGGGGCCCGCGGGACGGGGAGAGCCTCGGGCTCGTCGTCGTATTCGCCATAATCGGGTTGGCTGCGGCTGTCCGACCTGCCGTAGGACTGGGCGGTGTTGGACCTGCTCCTCGCCGTGGGCCTGCGCATGCTCCCATGGTCCCTTTCGCCGCCTCGCCCGTATGAATCGGTGGGCGAGCTGGCGCCGCCTGTCCAGTTGGCGCGGGTCTGGCGGAGCGCCTCGGCGCAGCGGTCGTGATATTCGAGCTCGACGTCGAGAAACCGGGTGAGGTCGCGAATGCTGTCAGCCTCGGCGTCCTTAATGTCCTGCATGCGCCTCAAGACATCCTCGTTGGCCTCTTCGTATTTAGCCTTGGCCGTGCGCAGTTCTTCCTCGAGGCGGAAGTCGTCGCGCTTTGCCTTTTGCATCTTGGTCGTCGAGGCATCGAGGGCAAGACGGCGGGACTCGAGCTTCTTGCGGGCAGCCTGAGGAAGAACATTGTCAGCCAATACTCACTTACGGGATGGGAAGAGAAGAAGAAAGAAAGAAAAGAAGAAGAAAAAAAGGAAAAAAGGGGACGTTGTGATAGAGTTGGGAAGCCTTGTGACCATAACCCGGGCTATTTTCCCCAGGGAGTGTGCAGGACCAGAGATTGAGAGAGCACGTGTGGGTGCGCTCTGCGAGACAGACATACCTGATACTCCTTCATCATGGCGACGGATCTCTCCAGAGACTCGAGCCAGTATTTTGTAGAGTCAGCGGTGTATTGCTCCTGGATTTGTGAGACCTGGTCGTTGGCCCGACCCATCTCTATCAGACAGTTTCCAAACTGGGAATCCGGATCGAAGTCCTCGCCGTGCGCGATCATGGTGCGGCCGAGAACAGCGTTGGGGGTACCCTTTTCGCCCACGACGGCTTCACGGTGAGCGAGCCACTTGACGTAGGCATTCATAGTGGTCTGGAGCTTGACCATTCCTGAAGGACACCGAGAGAGAGCACCGTGTTAGCAGGTGGTCCTCCTGATCGTGGTCACGCGAGCAGCACCTTTTCGTGGCCAGAGGCTTGGGGTGGCAACGACGGGTACGGAAAAAAAGGGGGGAGACGAACCATCGAACCTCAGGGCCATCTCCGTCTCGAGAGACTTGAAATCCTCAGTGGTGGCCGTCCTGGCCTCGCTGCCCATCTTCTCGCCAGCCCATTGGAAGGCGCGGTCGAACTTCTTGGTGAAGTTCATCTTGTGTGTGTGTGTGTGTGTTTTTGTGTGTATGTTCTCGTAAGACGTATATCAAATGACTTCCTTCGTCTTCTCGTGGGAGAAACGATTCCGGATGTCTAAGCTGCAGGTGTTGTGGTTCCGGCACACTTAAAAGCCACCGAGTTCCGGAATGTTGAGGGCCGCTGCAGACCCAAAAAAAAAAAAAAGCCAGGGACTGGTATGTTCGGAGCCCGTCAAGGGATAAAAAGATGTACGCTCTAACGATATGATTCGCTGTGTCGGATCATCCGTTTGTGTGCTGGTGTATCTGGACGTATGTTTATTGTACGGTGTCCGGATATATGTCAAGAATCGAACGGGAAGCAGCAAGAGAGAAGGGATGAGAGCGAGAAGAGAGTGTGTGTGCGCGCACGAAAAGGACGTACGTCAACTCAAGACACAGATGCAGTGGCGACAGCAAGAGAGACAGAGAGAGGGAGAGAGCGGGAGACCAAGTCGACACGAGAGGACAGAGGAGGGGACAGGGTGGGTTGGCAGACCAGCAGCAACCTTGTACTCGTCCGTGAGTGTCTGATCTTGTTGACGTGGATGGTCTCCGGCGTGTGGTGGTGGTGGTGAAATAGGCGGGAGGTGGGAAAGTTGGCGGGCGGTTGGGGGGAAGCTTGATCAATGCAGAGAGCCATGCCATATGTCAAGTCATGTAAGTCTTCTTCTGCCCCCTCCCACCCCCCTGTCCTGCCGTGCCGTGCCCTGACATGCCATGCCACGCCATGCCGTCGCGATGCGCTGGCTGGCCCGTTCTGGCCTGGTCTTGGGCGAGAGCGAGAGAGGGAGAGATTGGGTCCGGCCCCCTGGCTCTTGGCCCTCCCTTCTGCTATGGCAGGGCTAGGGTAGCATGGCCCTGGCGGCGGCAGAGTATGATGACGGTGTGGTTCGGTTCGTAGGCCCCTCAGGGCCCTGCATCCCCCCCCCCCCACATCTCTTCATTGATGCTGGGGCACCGACTCAGCCACACTCGAGACCCCTGAACATCCATCATTCAACGGCGGGCCATTGCACCTGCAACTTCCAGTGTTGGATCTGCGGGCTACTTCAGATGACGGGATTACAACGGATACTTCACCCCAATTTTCTTCTTCTTTTTTGACCTGTTCAAGATGGAGTGCAGAGACTCACTCACTCACTCACTTCATCCGGTATAGTCTCCCATATTTTCTCCTGCCTTTCCCCCCCCTGCTACTGTAACTTCATAGTTCGTCGTCTTCGTATGCTTTTCTATTATACGATCTGCCACGAACCTGCAGGCGGCCGTTCCGACCCGGCAATCTGGAAATAGTATCGTATTGGGACGCGTGCATCCGTCTCATTTCAGACTGCACACGATCCTGCATATGGTTTGAAATGGTTCAGGGAAAACCTTATTGACGTGCTGCGATCTAGCTGTACCGTAGGCATAGTATGCTCTGCATGGTTTCCTGCAGAGATAGATAGGGTATAGGGTGGTCTTGGGGAGAGTCCCTCCACCTGTATTCGTCGATCGCCCCTAACTGGTTCTCCTCTGGATCTCTTCTCTCATACAAACATGTACGCGTCCTTCATCTGATCCTCCTTCCACACGGCACCCCGTCGCCGTTTGCCAGTGAGTGCAGCTGAAGTGGGTCTTTGATGCCCGCAGTGACATGCGTATTTCGTAAGTCAACCTGTATTCGTAGCTAGGAATTCAGTCCGTACAGCAACAGCTGGGTAACGTTGGCATGTCATGTTGGTGCTCGTATCGATTGGCCATACCGTTCCCCCTATCTCGACAGCCGATATCACAGTGATACGCCACGGAATGGAGATACGTACAGTACTCCTGATTTGCCTCTGTGTTACATGCCTAGTACTTTGATCTCTTGTTGACGCTTGCACTACTGCCCAGGCCTGTGACCAACGTCAATGCTGTACCTGGCATTACACGATACCTTTACATGCTTTCTTTTTCTCCCCCCAGTGCGACACTATGTGAACTCGGGAGGTGCTCCCTGTCACGAAACATGCCTGTTGGCATCTCCCTTTCCCCCCAGCCTGGGCATCCAAGACTCCAGGATCCAGACTCCAAACTCCAGGCCTCAAACCCCCGTCACCAGACTGCCACAGAACCCGTGGACTCGAGCGTGTAGTGCAACTGGAGGCGACCACAATACACTGCACACGTGGTGCATCCGACTCTGTAACCGCCGGCCCCAGCACGCGCGCCCCCCCCCCCCAAGACCTCCCCCCCAAAGGCGCCACCGCCAGAGCCGTCTTCCAAAGGCCCCCACCCGCGAATCGCCCCCGACACGAGATCCACGTTTCACCCTGAAAATAGTAATGCCAATCGATTGCCGTCTTACCGAACATCACTCTCTTGAACTTCCCCACCGATCGTCCAGTCCAACCTTCAAAGTTGCACATGTCAGCGCTGTCGATACCCAGGCAGGTAATCCATACAAACAGTTGAGAAGAAGAAGAAGAAGAAGAAGAAGAAGAAGAAGAAGAAAACAATTTAAAGAAAGAAAGAAAGAAAGAAAGAAAGAAAGACCTGCTAGTCACCGGTGACGCGAGCTCTACATTCGAACATGTTGTCCGTTCACTTCGAGTGGCCTGTAGTTACTCGAGTAACTGCTCGACGTGTTCTCCCAGGGGTTCAACACGACGGCGGGACGAACGAGTCTCACTCTGCGTTTCCTCAAACCCGCCTTCCATGGTGCGCGGCGCCCGCGATCTTGGCCAAAGCCTTGGCTACATGACCTTGAGTCGCCCTAGCTGCACCTCACATCTCGGACCCTGGAGCCGTTGTTTTGAGTATTGAATCTACCTAGGTAAACCCCCATCATGTGAAGAGGCACAAGAAGTGAAGAGGCACAAGAAGAGCAGGAAGGAGGTGCCTGAACCACCTACGTATCGGAGACCATCCAGGCACTGACCGCCTGAGGTGAGCAACAAAGTAACACATTGATTGCAAGTTGGCCAGCCTCAGTTCTACAGCCCTGTGCCTCGTCTGTGTCTTTGTAGCTTGGAAGTTGAGGATGATCCGATCAGATAACAAAGCAGTACTGCCCGGGCATGACATCCGGAACAAGACTGACGGCCTGGTCTTACACAGACCACATTATAGCTGCAGCATGATATTCCATCAGTATCGAAGCTGCTGCTGTCTTTTGACTGCACAGGTAACAATGCAGCAGGCACGGTAGCCCTTTACCATGGTGACTTGCTATTACTATGCCATGCCATGCCATGCCATGCCGTGGCGCGGGCGCTTCTTGCGAAGGCGCTTCTTCCGTCCCGCCAGTCCAGCCAAGCAGACGCCAGGCTGGAGCTCTGGAGCTGGACCCCCGGAGTATCCGTACCTCGCTCGTCGACACGTCTCCCTCTTCGTGGCTCCCACTCTCATAAGGCTGGACCAAACGCATCGTCTGCAGCCATCCTACGCCTCTTAGACTCCCGATCAGCGCCTCCCTGGTATGCCTCCGTGCCGCCACCACTGCCACCACCGCCAAACACGGCTGCATCATCTTCCACCGGATTCCTGGTCCCGCCGCCCGTTTCCTTGTCCCGGAACTCCAGCCTCTTCTTATGCAGGCCTATGAGGTCGAACCGGTCGGGGTCGCGACACCTCTTCAGCTTCCTGTTGATCGGTTTCACGAGGTTGTTGGCCTCGGCCTGTGCAGCCGGTCGTCAGTGTTCAGGTGCCTCGACAGCCGTCATGCATATGCTCTGCCGTGTAAAAAGGGACAAGGTGTGATTTGGGGTTGGGTTGCACGGCTCACCGTTCCCCAGAAGTCTGTCATGCGCTCCGGCGGCTCCTGCAGCAACATCTCCCTACACGCCTGGACCGCCGCGGCCGTCTTCTCCCTGACCACCTGGCTTATCACCAGGGCGCCGATGTGCGGCAGGCCTGCTTGCTGCCCGTTTGTTGCCGTGCTCGTGCCGCGGTCTGCTGGAGGGGGTTGTGGGTTGAAGGTGGCGTCCATCATGCGCTCGAACAGGCTGTGGTCTGCTATCGAGAGGGCGGCCAGCATGATCTGGCTCGGCGTGTAGTGGAAGTAGGCATCGGTGACGATGGGACTGAATTTGAGGATCTCGCGAGCTCGACTGTGGGCCTTTCTGACCTTGGACTCCTGTGTGGCGTGAGGGCACCCTGCGGTCAGTCGTCATGTCCAGGCGAGCGCATAGTAGGTAGATGTGTGGGGTGTGTAGTGACGGTAGATAGACACGGATTCATCAAAGAGGGAGGGCCCACGTCACGTACATCGACGCCGCCAGAGGTGCGGAGCTGCATGACGGCGCCCTCGAGGGCGCGGAAGGGGTGCCTGACGTCGAAGGCGAAGCGGATGCCCTGGCAGAGCAGAAACTCGCCGGCCAGGATCTCCTCGCCGGTGGTGTTGGGGAACTTGTCGGCGATGGTGGCGACGCGCGGGTAGAAGTTCTCGGCCTTTGCGCCAAAGAAGACGCAGGTCTTGAGCATCTTGGCGGGCGGGTAGGTCATGACGCTGTGGGTGACGAAGAAGCGGCGCAGGAAGATGGCGGCGGTGGAGCGGATCTCGGTGGGCAGCTGGCAGAACTCGGCGGCGCGCAGGGTCTCGACGGTGTAGTAGCGCAGGAGCTGCTGCTCCTCGGAGGGGGTGAGGAACTCGGGGAGGTTTGCTGCTGCCGACGCCGCGGGCGGTCTGTTGTCGGAGGAGGAGGAGGAGGAGGAGAGGAGCTCGGCGGGGACGTCGGCGGGCGCGGTGGAGGTGCTCACGGCGGGGATGGGCGTGTTGGAGCCGGAGGGGTTGGCTGAAGCTGTCGCGGAGGCGGGCACGGACGAGAAGGACGACGAGGAGAGGCGCTCCGAGATGTTCTGCCGGGCGAGGCTGTTCGTCTTGGTGCGCAGATCGGCCAGTTGGGCGGGCGAGTACGACCACAGTCGAAACTGGGTCGACTGGCGGTAGCGCTCATCTTCGGTAGCCATGGTGTGTGCGTGTGTGCGTGTGTGTGTGTGTGCGTGTGTGCGTGTACGTGTGTGCGTGTACGTGTGTGTCGTGTTTTGGGTGTTGGGAAGGTCGTCGTGATGATTCAATTGGCGGCGATGCGGCGATGCGGCGATGCGGCGATGTGGCGATGGCGGGGTTGGCGGGGTTCAGAGCTACTCAGGTACGCGACGCGACCTCGTGCAAAGCACCCACCGCGAAAAGGCGGGGGAGGAGAGAGGGGGAGAGAGAGAGACAGAGAGACAGAGAGAGTTTTGCCGCAGCGCTGAACTTTCGTGTCCCGCTCAAACGGGGATTCTTGAAATCGAGCACAAAGCGAAAGCTCGCGCCATCTCCTTTTCACCTCGCAAGTTGCCCTCAGTGGCGGCCTGCTTGTTGGATAGAATGAAGGATACAGTTAGATAGGGTGGTACAGGTGGAAAGCCTGATCACTGTCGCTGGACGAGATGGGGACCCCAAGTCAAAACAAATGCAGCTGCAGGGGATGTTTGTGGGGGCCAGAACCCTGCCAGACCGCCAGACCAACATGATTTTCATACCTGACTGCATGTGGGCCACCCAAAAGCCCCGCCGGCTAGAGTAAGTGCTTGTCAACTTTGAGAGTTGACGCCTTCACAATGAAAATTGCCGGCTTTCACTGCAGACAGTTCAAAAATGTTATTATTACATGGTGTACACCAACCGTTTGTAAATACTTGTGGCTCATTTGTGTGATGACTGATCCTCTGCAGACGAGGACTGTGGGCTGCTGCTGTCACCAGATCCGGCACGATACTCCAGGGCTGTAGAGACTGGACTGCCCAGGTCCCGTAATTTTTTCCTTTTTTTTTTTCTTTCTTCTTTCTTCAAACCCAAATTAGTGCCATCTGACAAATGCCGATTACTGAAAGCTATAGGGTGTGTCATTCTCCATGTACAGATGTACTGTGTGTAGCCCCGCTCGCTTCTCAAATGATGACGATCTGCCTGAAGTCGCCTCGTCACTTGCAGGTGGTCGTTCAATGTTGCTTCAGAAGAGCCATCCACATGTGTACCAAAAGCTCGTGTGGGGCGTACAGTTTGATGCGTCTCAACGCATGAGCCCAATGCTCTGACAGCAACAGCAACGCTCGCGATCGGACTGTACTGTATCTAGTGAAGCAGCCATTACTGTACTTATCCGCCGTTGATGTGGTGTGAGTCGTGACGGCCCTCATGCGAAGAGCATAGGCTCCAAATGCAGCAATCCTTGACTTCTGCGCGTGCTGATCGCCTGCTACGACAGTGCCAGAGGAGCCTACCTAGGCAGGTGAGTAATCTTTCCCACAGTGCCAGTGTTGCCGCCTACCTACTTAGGTGCGACGGCCACCTGGGCAACTTGCTCTACCCACAAGCTGACGTCGTCCCACTCGCAAGCAGAAAAACCATCAAAGTACCTAGGCAAACACTTGAAAGGCGCCGGTCACCACAGTGTCCACGGGTTCCAACCCAAGTCGGACTGCAAGGGTGCAATTGAAAGCAAACTGAGCACTGCTCTGACCTCGGGGAAGTGTCACAATCTTGCTGTGAGCAGTCATCTGTCGGGCCGGCTTTCCATGCGCTTGTCCTACTAGACCAGTATAATGGTCCTCCACTTCGAACGACTATGAAATTGCTGGCCCATGATAGGAATCGAATGGCCACGCGTTCCTTGATCCCGTCTTGACTTGAACGCTCAACTTGCCAATCCTCTCAAAGACCTCCCCACCGCCTTGCTGGCGGCTGAGTCCCACGTCCACGTCTTGTAACACGAAATGATGCTTAGGATTGCTTCCTGCGCCAAGCAAGATCAAGACCTCCGAGCCTGACTCCACTAACCTAAATTTGGAAGGGTTTTCGGGTTGCATATCGAAGTCAGGAATCATGTGCCAAAGAACCCCCAAGGCTTTCACATATCTTTCCCGCGGGAATATTATTCCCAGCACTGTGGGCCCTGCTAGAGTGAGGCTGACGGAGTGAACGCCAGTGTAGACGTCCGCGACGGGAGGTTCTCGACTGTAACCTCAGAAATCCAGCTCACAAGGTGTGGCGCTCATGATTACTCTAGCAGGCAACTCACCCTGTGCAGAAAGAAATGTCCAGGACCAGCTTGGAGAAGTGCAACCCAGGTGCCTGGCTCTCTTGAAAGGGGATTCATAAGACCAGAGGAATGTGAGATCCAAGTCCTCGAACCACATACCCGCCAAGAACGTCTTCCCGTGAGCTGCCCCATAGCGGCTAGCCACGCCAGAGAGTGCTTTAAGTCTTTAATCTTCCTCGTAGGTGAAAGATGTCTCGCAGTATTCTGTCATGGAATCCCGTCAGTCCAACTCTTCCAGCACGCGTGGGACCTCGGGAAGATTGCTCGGCGTCTCTTCCATCCTTCTTCCTCTGAGCGGCACTCACACCAGGTGCTTTCTCGACATTCCCAGAACAATTCGTCCTCCAGAAAATGAAGGAATCGCCTGGAGAGGATTCGCTCCTGAAAGACCCATCCTCTGCTGAGCGTGCATTTGCCCACATCATTGGACAGTCTCGATTTATCACTCTGACCCTCTGGGTGGACATGTCTCGGGTGATACAGACGACGTCTGATGAACACGGGTGTCTGTCCAAGCTCTGTGATCTGATGTCCGGCACGTAATGGATGAATCTCAGAAAATAGGCGACCTCCATCGGTCGCGGAGGTCGCGGAAAATGTGATGAACGCATTTTCATAGATATTGCCCATCGACGCGGCCTCGCGGTGCCAGTCGAGCTTATCGTCCTGCACAATGCAGTACGCATCAATCCAGAGATATGCCAAACCGAGTCTCCACGTTGCGGTGACAGCGTCTCTGACTAATGGATACAGACATTGGTCAGGCACGCCGTTTTTGTAGACTGCCAGATTCGCCGAGCTCAGAGAGTTTGTGGCCGCATTCTCCCCCCCCCCTCCCCCCCCACCGGTAACTCAGGCACGCGTACCTCTCCATCGAAGGGTCGTTCTCAAGCAATCGAATGGCCATAGGTTCGATGGCCTCGATCTTCAGGATTCGGTGGGGCAGTGGATTGTGCAGGGCGTTGCGACAACGTCCGTGGCCGGCTTCACAGTTTGAGATCCAGTGTTTTAGGGTGTCGAAAGCTTGTGTGCTCGAAGTTGCTGGAGAAGGGTCCGAGCCAATCTGAGGTGATACGCTGCTGGCTCCAGACACGCTCACGGGCGTCTTCATGAAATACTCGTATCTGGTAAGCCGTTGAATTACAGGATCGCCCGGGATACGCCAAAAGGCGACCCTTTCATGTCCCCGTACCGGTATATCGCTCTTGGGCCTATGGGCCCCAGACCTTTCGAGTTCCCACTTGCGCTCCTGGTCCCCAGGGTCCTCTAGAGCTAGGGAGTGACTGGTGCCAGCACAGGCACAGCAGCCATCCAAAGCCAACCGTGACGTGCTTGTTTGGGATCTTTCATTGTCGACGGGTCCATTAACAATCCTTCCCACTTTGCACACGTCACAACACTCCTTGATGTATGAGCCCTCTGCTTCCAAGTTCGAAGGTGTTGGTGATTTTTTTCTCCTTTGAGTCGGCATCGTTAGAGAGCACCCGGGCACCGCCAATCAGACTTGAATGATTGAGTTCTTCATCCATGGTTGCATGTGTCAAGACTAGGTATGGTGTCCCACCACACATGATCATGGAGGAAAGGACAAAATCCAACAGCTCTTGAGTTATTCGGATCTCATGAATTGGAGAGGGGTAAGTCGACCTCGTCCGTAAACGATCTGCAGAATATGTCCGATCTACCAAATGAGACTTGCTCTGCCGGCACAGAGATGACCTGCAGTAAGCTCTGAACGCCCGTACCCAGGTAGCCATCGATTACAAATCTTTGTGCAACTGCTAGCGGGAAAGACGTTCGTTGTGGATTGTTAGCGGGCGCCCGCAAGTTACATGTTCAGACACGTTTGCCACACAGACGGGCAGCAACTGATCTTATGACTGTTTCTTTTTCTCCCTCTTACCCCACGAAGAGACCCGAGTGTTCATGTCCCACATGACAAATGCCAAGATGAAGGGCATGACCCAGCCCACGAACGTGTCAACGAGCCATTTGTTCCTAGGCGAGTTGCTCATGGCGCCCCAGCGCATCAGGTCGACCACAAACGACGTCGTGACAAGGTAGCGGCCCTTCCGGATGCCGGCGATGGACAGGCGGGCGACGTCGTCCGGGTGCTGGGGCTTGTCGGCACCCTCGAGTTGGAGCGTGATTTGCGGCTTGGTCTCATTCTCGCGATCGTAGCCGGCAGTGGTGATGGAGTTGGGCATGACGAGGTGCATGTCGATAGGGACGTCGGGGTACAAGCGGGCCTCCATGATAAGGCCGTCGGCCAAGGCACGCAAGGCAAACTTGGAGGGACAATATGTGCAGTGGCCGGTGAGTGCAGGGAAACCGCGATGGGCCATGGGCCACGCTATTTAGGCCTACTCATTAGTACAATAAGTACAACACCAATGTAGACTAGATACTATTATAAAATCAATGTTTAATATATTTGTTTACTATAAACCATTGTAGATTACAATAATTATTTTGCCCTTTGATTATATTTATCTTAATAATCTATGCAGAGAACTAAAGGTTTAAGTTCTTTGTTCTATACGCGCCGCTTAATCTATAGTTAAAAGTTAAAAAAAAAGAATTTGCAGCTAAAACTATACACTGTTAACTATTAAAAATAATACATTATTATTAATTATTAAAGATCTCCTTAGAGACTTTTATTATTATTATAAACTTATTTTATATTAAATAATTGCTAAAGATCAAGATATTGCATTATATTAAACATTAACATTACCTAGCTAATCTACTCATTTGTTTATTTTATTTCTAAACTTTCTAAAGGTATTTAAAGAGACTTAAAAAATAAAAAAGACTTTCTCTAAACAACTAATTATTATATGCTAATATCTAGCAAAATCTATTC
>JALRMF010000455.1:0-34930 GCA_026120015.1 Dendrostoma leiphaemia | reverse complement strand
AAAGGAATATTATAAAATAAGATTAAAAATAAATTATATAACTTAAAAAACTTATTAAAATGCTTGTGCAAGTATATATTAATGTTTTTTAATTTAAATAAAGCTAAGAGATTATCTCTAAGGCAATAAGCAAACTATGTTATTTTACTCTAGGAAAAAGCAACCCCTTTATATCTCTCTATTTAATAACTCTTTAAAAAAGAGTTAAAGATTTTTTATAAATACTTTGAGAAATAATTAACCTATGGTAGAATCTACCCTAGCTAAAGTTTTGCTAGGGCTTTTATTCTTTTTACTTTTAAAAGTAATAAGGACTAAAGCTATATATTAACTATTATAAACTTAACAAAGTCACTATTAAAAACCGCTACCCTTTTTTACTTATATTAAAAATCCTAGATTGTCTCTCTAAATCTAAGGTGTTTTTTAAGATTAACCTTACTAATGCTTATTATTAGGTTTAGATTAAAGAAGGCAACGAATAAAAAACAGTGTTTTAAATATATTATAAGCATTATAAGTATTTAATTATATTATTTAATTTAATAAATGCCTTTGCAATATTTTAAAGTTATATTGCTAAGGTTTTTAGTAATTATATTAATATCTTTATTATGATATACTTAAATAATATCTTTATTTTCTTGCTAAACAAAAAAACTTACTAAAAGCATTTTTAAATAGTTATAGATTAACTAATGTAAAATAAACTCTACGCTAAGCTATTAAAGTATTTCTTTTTTTAAAATAAGCTAGAATTTTTAAGATTTATTGTTAATATTTAAGGTATTTAAATAAACCTTTGACAGATTAAAACTATTTAAGACTAGCTAATATTTATAATATACTAAGATATTTAAAGCTTTATTAGATTTTGCAATTTTTATTAATACTTTATTTATTAATTTTTAAAGATTGCTTAATTATTAACAAGCATATTAACGAGCATAAAGTAGGGCTAGAAACCTGGATCGTTTAATTTAAAAGCGTTAAAGTATATGCTAGCTTTTAATGCTTTTTGCTAGCTTAAATTAGCTTTTTAAACTGCTTTACTCTTATATTATTTTAATTTAGAAAAACTTTGCTAATTATAAACTAACGCTTTTAGCTATATTATTTCAGGCATTCTTTCTTAAGTATAAAACAAAAATAGCAAAATATTATAGTATTTGATTATATTTTAATTTTAAAAATTAAGCAATGTAGAGAGTAAATAAAAGATATATAACTAAGAGATGTTTGCTATTGTATTATTATTTAAGCAGTAGCAATATTATTTAGAGAAAGCTAAATTCCCTGTTTTTATTCCTTTAGATTACCTTAACTTTAAAGGATTTATAAAAGCTAAAGAGCTAATAATCAAATAAATCTATTAGCTTATATATTTATTAGAGTTTAATTTTTAAATTAAATATATTCTAGGCAAAAAGAATTTAGCTAATGTGCTGTTTTAAAGACTAAACTATATTGAGGAATGTTTTTAACTATCGCTGATAGCTTTTATAGACTTTTATTCTAAGGTTATTGCTTTTATCTAAGCTAACATTATAATTTTAAAAAGCTTAAGGGCTAAAGACTAATTAAACTTAGCTAGTTTATAATTATATTTAATTATATAAATATATAGCATTAAAGTATATAATAGCACTTAAGAGTATAGTTAAGCAGATTTGCAAAACTTGTTTAATAACTAGCTTAATTTTATAAACCTAGCGCTAAATGGGAAATAATTGTTTTTAAAAGGCTTAGCAAGTATTATAACTATTAGCTTTAATATATATGCTACGCTGCCTTTCTCTCTATTAATAGAATTGATATAAATTAGATAAAAGCTGGATTCAGAGATCTAAGAAATTAAATGCATGCTTTTTAGCAATTGCTTTAATATATTACTTTAAGAGTATAAGGTAAAAGATAAGCTTTTGCATTATTATTTATACATATATGTTTTTAAATAGCAAGCATTGCAATAAGAAATTTTAAAGGTTTTTTATAATTTGCTGCTAGGTAAATATTAAAGATTTTAATAAACTTTAGTTAGTGTTAGCCGCTTATTTTTTTAGGAAGAGATAAGAAGTAATGTTAAAGAGTATATCATTAGGTATCTAACGTGTTAATAGAGCTCTTTACGCCGCTATTGTTTATATAGCAAATTAGCTAGCTTATTATAATTATTTAGGCTTATAGCTAAACTGTTTATATAGCAAATTAGCTAGCTTATTATAATTATTTAGGCTTATAGCTAAACTGTTAATAGATTTTGTTACTAGTTTGCTGATAGTTTAGCATAATAATAAGCTAGTTAATATAATTTTTGTAGTTGTAAACTAATATAATAAGATATTGTTCTTTTTTCTAATGCTAGGGGATATTAATGCTTATAAACTTGCTTAGCTATTTTATGCTAAAATTAAAACTAAATATAGGCTATTTAAGAGCATTGTGTTAAATAGAGGTTTAATTTTTACTAGCTAGTTTTAAAAAGCGTTGATAAATAAAAGCATAGCTCTTAGATTTTTAACAGCGTTTTATCCTTAGGTGGATAGATAAATGAAATAGATGAATTAAACGTTAAAGTATTACCTTTAATATTTTATTAATAATTACCAAATAAACTAAGCTATATTATTACTATTAGCTTATTTTATAATAAATTTTGCTATTAGCTTAACAAATAATAAAGCATTGTTTAAAGTATTATATAGATTTCTCCCCTTATTTTTTCTTAGACTTAGTAAATTTAAAAAAGCATATAATAGAGGCGCTGTTTACCTAATAAGAGCAGAGAGAATTTTAATAGTTAATAATAGGCTAGAGAAATTGCAATAGCTTTAAATATTACTATAAAAGTATTAAATATAGGCAAATAAAGCAATAATAAGGTATTATAATTGCAAATATTAGCTTATATCTTTTAATGCAGGATTATAAGTATTATTATCTATAAAGAACCTTAAGCTTTAAGGATCTAAAAAACTCTAACTAAGATATGTTGGATTTTTTAAAGTTATTAAGAAAATTAGTCGCTAGGCATATTAATTAATGCTGCTAAAAAAGTATTTTTACAAGCATAATATCTTTTATATTAGCCTTTTAAAATTATAAAAGAAAAATTAAGAAAAATTAATACAAAGGCTAGCAAACCTACCTAACTTTAAAAAGAATAATGTAAAATAAGAGATTAAAAAAGTTTGTAACAAAATAATCTTAGATAATAATATCTACTATTTAGTAAAGTAAAAAGGCTAGCTAAGTAAGTATAATAAATGGATTTTTAAAGACAACCTAGGAAATGTTAAATAAGCTGTTTAACAATATAAAAAGTTTAGAGAGAGACGTTGCTAGGCAAAAGAGAACTAGGCCAATAATTAAAACAAACTGATCAAAATTACCCAAAAAAGTCAACTAAAGAAAAAGAATTAATGACTTAAAAGGTTAGAAAACTATTTTATATTTGCAAAGGCACATTGGCCTAAATATTTTAATTAATATTATTAAATAAGATAAACTATAATAAAGATAAATTATAATACTAAATATTTATTTTCTAAGATGCAATCTAAGATAAACCTTTGCTTATTTGCTAAAATAAAAAATATAATAGTTTTAGCAAATCTAAGATTACTTATTTAAAATAATTATAATAATGCTATAATTATTGCTAAACTAGAAAAATTTGCTTAAGCGCAGGATTTAAAAGTTTAAAGTTAAAATATACGCATCTTAGCCTACATTAATAATACTTTAAATTAATAATTTTTCTTAGGAAACTTAATTGCTAAACTTAAAGCAAGGCAAAGCGGCAATGTTTTTGTAAGCGCTATGTTAGCGTATTTTAATAATGTTGTCCTAGCCTATAAGACTCTTATTAATAATTGCAAGGTTATTGTTTATTATTTTATTAAAGTTTGTTTTACTTAGTTAAATATAAAATGTAGATATTTGTAAAATAAAAGTAACTAATTATGCTAGGTAGCAAAAATATTGCAAAAACGTTTCTTAGCATAGGCAGGCGTTTTAGGAACTGCATTAGGCTGTTGGGAAAAACTAGCGATAGCATAAACCTATTATAAAGATTGGTTAATTGGCTAGCTTAGTTTAAAGATATAAGGAAAAAGTACTTATAGTAGGTCTCTCTAACAACAGTATAGGCTTGTTGTTATTATTGAAACTATTGGGGTTACTAATATTAAAGACGTGCTTTTGGTTAGCAGCATTACCAATAGACTAGAGCGCATTTTAAATATTACTACTTTGCAGAGTATTAATAATGTTATTGTTAGGGGCAGGCATGTGCTTTAAATTGTGCTTATAAGCGGCTAAGATCTTATTGATATACGCAGATATAATATTGTTTATATAGTTGGCTATATAAGGGGAATAAAGATGAGAATAATAATAGAGATAAAATGTGTTTTACTTACTAAAGGCGGGGCTTTTAAGGTATTAGGCAAAGCTAGTTTTAAATAGCTTTTGCCGCTGTTAGTTAAGGAATTAGCGCACTTTAGGGCGCTGAATAAGCTAATAAACTATGCAAAAGTTAGGACTATAGCTAAGCAAAGAAAGAAAAAGTAATAGTATTTACTCTCTTTATTAGTTAGAATTTAAAAAGGGTTAAATGTGGGCTTAAATGTGTAACAAGGTATAGTGGTAACTGGCGATTAATAATTAAAGATTAAAAGTAAAAAAGGTGACTAGGCATATGCAATAAAATAAACTAATAGTTGAGAGTGGCGGGCAGGTTGAAGTTGTTGCGTAAAGAAGAAAGGTTAAGGTTGCAAGTTAATGCATAGAATAGGTGTATGCTTTTATACCTAGACTGCAAGAAGCTTAGATTATCTACCTTGCTGGCTATTGCCTATTAATTATAGTTGTTGCTATTATAAAAAAAGGGATAATAGGGCGATTTTGCTGCATAGGCAGGCTATTGTGCGCTTTTAGACAATAGGCTGTTAAAAAATTGGCTGTTAAAAAATTTAAGCGAAAAAGTGTAAGGTTAAATGGACTTAAGAGGTTGAAAGGGCAACTAAGGTTGTAAGAAGGGGCTAAAACCTAAGTGATAGGTTAAGTGAAAAGTAACTAGTTGGAAAGCCGTAAAAAAGGCTACTGGCTCTGTTACTAACTATTATTACTATTATTACCGTTTTTGCTTATTTTAGCTTAAAGATTGCAAAAGAGGCGTTTAAAGGCAATTGCTATTAGAAAAGAAATAATTATTACGACTAAGGCTAAAGAGGTCTAGTTGTAAAGTGTAGGGCTAGGGTTTGCCGAGGCTTTATAAAGACTCTTTAGCAAGGCTGTACAGAGACTGGCACTTTCTCTTTTCTCTTTAAGATTTAGTTTTGTATAGCAGCTATACCTAAGCAATCAATCCTTCCTTTCTCTACAACTAGTGTGGTCATCTTGCCTGGTGATCCTTTGTGTTTAATAGTAAGTTATAAAGGTAATAAAGCAGATTAAATATAGCTAAAAGATAAGGTTAACGATAATAATAAAGACTATAAAGAAAAGATTAGAGCCTTTACTTAGCTTGTAAACTAAGGCTTTTTATACTGCCTTACCGGCGACGACGTTTATTTTGCTAATGGCCTTAATATAGACGCTATATAATTCTTTATCAAAGACCGCTATACTTAATTACAATTTTAAGGCATATTATTTAATATAGGTGCTGTAAGGGTATTTATAGCTAGAAAAAAGCAATTTTTTGCCTTATAATAAAAAAACCCTTTTATTAAGCTTAATAAGTCAATAGCAAGATAAGCCTTAATTAAATTTAGCAAAGGATTAATAGCAAACTTAATTAGAACTATTGCTGTTAACACTTTAATTAGGCGCATTAACTTTTATATATTAAATGCTTTAATACTATTTTTACTTTGCTTTGCAGATATAAACCGCCTATGCATTTAATTTAATAATCTAATAGACTAATTTATTTATAATAATAAAACTGTCTCTATTATACGCAAATAGGGCTACTCATGGTTTTCTTTAAGTAAAAAAGAATAAACAAGCGTCTTTTTTATGGAAATAAAGCTATAATGCTTTTATTATTACTTTGGCTACTTAGTAATATATTAACTTTACTAGCTGCTTAAAAAGGCTGGTTATAATAACGTTGATAAGGATATACTATAGTTAATTAAAAAGTTTTGTTACTATTGCTAATTGCATAGTAATGCTTTCTAGCGCTTTAAGTTTACCTTAAAAGACAATTGCGAGTTTAATTATAAGATTTTTGCGGATGTTATATATTTTAAAAGTTGCTTTATTCTTTACATTTTAAACTCTTTAATAGCTTTTTACAGCGGCTGTTTTGTTTTATTTTTATTAGCTAAAAATATTTAGAAAGCCTTACGCTTACTATAGATTAATACTTATCAAAGACTTTTTAATATAATTATATACAACGCTAGCACTAATTCTGCCTTTATAGAGTTTAGATTAAAAGCTAGGCTAATAGGAATTATATGCAAATAAGTTTTTATTAAAGCTTATTAGTTAATTAATAAGCTAAAATAATACTATGCTTTACTTTAATAAGCTTTTAATATCTTATATAATAAGCTTTATAATATAACGTTTAATAAAGCAATTTTGCAAATAGCCCTTAAAGTTATTAATAATACCGTTAAACTCTATAGACTTATTCCTACCCTTTTTGTTTTCAGCATATACCCTTATATAACAATTAATTCAGCCCTATTATTATTAACTATTAAAAGAGCCAAAGCGGTATAAAAGGCTATAAAGGCATTATATAAAGCAGTAGCTAAGCGCTAAGTAAAGAGTGCCTTTAATACTTAGAATAGATTATTTACTATAAATATGCTTAAGCTTTTATTTTAAAGTAAAATATAGGTTTAATAAAAGAAAAATAGCTAGCAGAGGCTTTATAAGATCGCGGCCGTTAATAGTTATAACGTTACTCTTAAAATACCCAACAAGCCCGCTACCTTTAGATTAACCATCCTTTAACCCTATTATCGCAACCCTAATACTAACACTTTTCCTTTTTCCCTAGCAACCAACAATAAAAACTACCAGCCCTTTAACAACGCTGCTAATGCCGTTAGTGCCATTAGCAATATAATTATAATTGCTACAAAGCCTAAACAAAGAAAACAACCTCCTAGCTTAAAAAATAAGCCAGCTAGCGCTTTTTTAATAAAAAAAAAGAAAACAACTATAACCTTGCTATTAAGTTAAAAAACAACAACATTATAATAATCCTAGGCAAGCCGTTTAAAGCGTTTAATGCCTAAAAGGTAAACAACCTTATTAGCCATAGCGTCTTTAGCTTTAAACACTATAGCAAAGCTAAGCATAATAGCCACTATATCTTTAAGGCCTATATAGTATAAAAAGTCAAAGGCAAAACCACCAAGCCTTATAAAAAGTCACACTTAATTATATAAAACTATAACGATAAAAAGAAAGCATTTATTCTAACGCAGTCTCCTATAATTCAACATGCTAGCCAGTGGTTAATTTTAGCCCTTATGCTGTTACTATTATAAGGCAGCATAATGCTATTATTACACAATATTACCTAAGCATACTTATAATTACAAACTAAACTTATATATACTATACTAACTATTATTTTAGCTGCTTTATAAACCAAATACCCTTAAAATATTATTATTAGAGTAATTAAGCTACTTTATAACATTGCTAAAGCAGGCGTTTACTAGTTTGCTATATACTAAGGCTACTATTAGGAAAAGCTTAATATATTAACCTTAACCTATAACCTATGCCTTTTAATTATTAATAAACCTTTAAAGACTTTTAGCTTTGTTAATATATAAACTAATAATATTTTTATCTTAGCTATGTTAGCTTTTTTAGCACTAGAAAACTAAAAGTTGCAAAAGGCTTAGTTTAAAGCTAAGCCTAAAACCTTTCTTTCTCCTAATACTGCTTTAGATTTTAACAGCGTTATATTAATAATAAACAAAGCTAAGCTAAACTTAAAGCAAAAAGGTTAAAGCACTAAGATCGTTTTTATTAATCTTAAGTTAGCTAACTAAGCCTAATAGTATATAGAGCAATGCACCTATAGTGCTTATATCGCCTTAATTTGCCAATCAAAAGCCTTTTTTAACTTATCTATTACTACCTAGATTTAAAACCTTAATAAAAGCAATTATATAAAGCTTAATAGTTGCTTATAATAGCAACTTAGTAACTTATTAAAAAGGCTATAATATATCTCCCTTAATCTAACAACAGCTAAGCTCTTTGCATTTGCCAATAGCTCCTTAGCTAGCAATAAAGATTTAAGCTTTTAAATTAAGTTTATTTTAGCGATTGAAAATAAAACCAATATTAACAGTTAATTTACATTAACAAGAAACCTTATGCATTAGAGTTTTACTAAGTATAAGAGGGTTACTTAAAGCTCTTTAGCATTAAAGATTTATAAGACTATTAATGCTTTTAATATTAGTCTCTTAATAAAAATAATGCTTTGCTTAATAACTAATAAACTTAGCTTTTTTATAATGCCTTTAGTTGTTTATATAAACTTATATTCTTTATACAAATACTTAGTTAAATTAAGTATAACTAGAGAAAAAAGGCTAATAATTAATATAATAGCTTTGCGTTAGTTATATAAATAACGCGAGATTACAAAGATATAATAGGTTAATAATAACAATAACCCCGCTAATACTATAACAAAAGCTATACTAAATAAAGCACTAAAACGCCTAGTTAATAATAACAAGTTAACAATATAAGTAAAGGGTTTTGTTTAAAGGCTTATAAACTAGGCAATAAGTATATTTTCTTTATATAGTATAACTATTATTTATTTCTTTTTTATTTAAGCAATTAGTTGCTTATAGCTTAAGTTTTAAATTAATCTTTTAAAGCATATAACAAAGGGTTATAAGCTAATATAAAAGACTGCTAGTGTAAGTTGATAGCTATAGCAATAGCCTAGTCCGCCTTAGACCAAAGATATATAGCCACCAAAAGGAACCAGCTGGCCAAATGGCTAGTCGGGCCAATTTGGCCCAACGGCAATTGGAAGGGACCATACACGTCGTACGCCTAATCCCTTTGGCATACAACGATAATTTCCCTTCCGTTCCTTCTGCTAGACATCATCAACAACAACAGCAAATACACTCATTTTCACCCCCCATTCAGACCTCTTTGTATACGGAGATTAACTTACCAACAAGTATAGACAAAGGGGGCCATGCAACCCTGAGGTTTGGATAATACCGTGTTCTATAGTGGGGTTTGCACTTTTTGCACTTTTTGCACTTTTTGCCAAGATGTAATTACTCTATCTATTTACCGCGCTGACTTTGCTTTTATTACTTTAATAATTATATGTTAAGTTATGTCCTTTTTTACTTTTTTATATACTTTAATTTTAATTCTTAATTTTTAATTTAATTATTTTGCTGCAATCGTAGGCTTTGGCCAAACTGCACCTCTTCTTGGAGACTTGGTACCCACGAATTTCGGCCTTGTCGAGCGAGGTGCACCGTCCCCTTGCAAAGAAGTGGAAATTTCCGCCGGATCAGCCAAGTCGGGCCGGGGCCCCTCATACCACTTTTACTCAAGCAAGGGTTGGGCGGAGGACACGGTAGTCAAGAATAATGTAAAGGCCAAAGCAGTGCTCTCAAAGATGAACCCGGACGGCCTCTTCACAGCCCTGGTGATGCGCGGCGCGAAGACGTACTGCGTGGGATCCAGCACTGGCAAAACAGACCTGCCGGACTTTGTCGTGAAGGAAAACAGCGCCAACAATGCCGAGAACTGTATTTGTGCCAACGGAGGCTTCTTCATCACGGGCAAGGATAGGTATCTCCGGCCCGAGCACGACGGACCCGTCATCGCCGACTTACGCTCGCTCATCTACTTCTCGGTCGGCGCGACGTCGGTCACGGACAACACCGTCAGCGTCCCCAGCGCACACAAAGACCAGTACGCAACGCTCGTTGGCGAGGACGGAAGCGTTCTGGAACGCGGACACACCCTCAACTTGTCAAGCAGCCAGTCAATGCAAACGCAAAGAGCCTGCAGTACTGGGTGAAGGACGGCGATGGCAATAAAATCACGAACCCCGTGTGGAAGAAGACGACCCAGGATACCACGACAACCGGGCATGTCGTGACTTGGTGCGAGAAATCGCAGGGCTGGCAGATCTTGCAGCAGGCGAAAAAGCAGAGGTTGCCTAATATTGGCAAATTTCCCTGTGGCCAAAACCCGCTTCCTGCATTCTCACTCATGCCGGGCATACTCCACCCAAGGAAGACAGTAAGAAACAGACGGGTCTAATCAGCCACTGGTAGCTAAAGGGAACAATATGCTTTCAGCTATTGTCAACATTGTATGTTTATAAGTTAAAGGCTTCTACGCGCGATACCCATTAAAATAAGCAGGTAATGCGCTACATTTAGCAGCACGCATATAGGCTTAAGCCGGAATTTATACTTGTGCACCATTGCGGCGAGATAACTTAGAAGTAACGCTAAGAGACTTCAGGCACCCGGGAGAAAGAGCAGTCTCTCAATAGATCGAATAGTAATCAAGTGTGCTAGGGGGACTAAAAATCTGGAAAACATGTCCTCTTGCTTCCAGTCTTCGCATAAATTAAAAAGGCAAGATCAGCATGGGGCATCAAGCTAACACGTCTCCATGATACCGTTTCAGGGTTGATGTCACGTCCCAGCATAAAATTGCGGGATTCGCAAGCGTTGAATTAGACGGGTGAAATCAGACCACCTACATTAGGTAACAGACAAAGACTTCGGCCAGCACTATCTCAAGCACACGCACCCAACTTCCAAGACAAAATCGCAACCTTCTACGGGTCTGCCACCGCCGTTGTAGCAGGGCGCAGGTTTAGCGTCGGTTCCTCGCGGGAGCATGCCGTCAGCGCGCTCAAGGGCTGCAGCGTCAGGTATATCATTGCCAGGAGTATTGCCTTTAGCTTCGGCCGCAACGTGCCGAGCCTAGGCCTCCTAGGGTTCAATATAACGGACGAGACGTTCTACGAGGCTGCGAGGGACGGACGCCGTGTCGAGGTTGATGTGCCGGCCGGCCCGGGTCAAGGTAGAGCGCGGCTTTATGGCAGGAGTGGGACTTTATGCTAAGTGAGATAGAGTACCGGCTGACTGAAAACAGAGGCGTAACGGAGAATTTCAGAGGGTACAGGAGAAACATATAAGATGAGTTTACTAGGGGATCCAGCGACACGACTAGAACAGAGGCAAGTCGGGAGGCAAAACTGCTTGCGAACATGCCCCAGAAAGAACAGGCGACAAAAGTTTGAGACTGGTGAATTCAAGGCTGAACAATCTATAGACATAGTCAAGGATCACTCCTGGGTCCTGAAGAACATCTGTTCTGCCCGGGCTCTGGGATGGAGCACGCCCGGCAGGGACTCCTACCGGCCCGAGATATACAATAGAGTTCAATATAAAGTTAAACAGCTTAGAAATTCTGCTCAGACCTACCGTTCAGACGGTTTGCGATCCCAATATGCTAAGCACTAGTTGCTTACCTCAAGTGGCTTCGGGGAATCCGACCCTTTATCTAGACTCCTGCTATGACCGCATAAATATCCAAGATAGGAAGAAGCCCGAAGCCACCACATCTACAATCAGGCTGACTGTTGCTGACTGAGTCAACCACAAAAACGGGAACATGTTGTCGCTGAAAAAAGGTGACGAAGCTATAGACATTAAGAGCCTATAGTAGTCATTGGGAGGCTGGAAGAGAGGACTGTAGCCACTGAATCTTTAGTGAGAATTGGTTCAATAGTAGTTGAATTGATAGATTGCAATAGCGGTGACTAGGTAATTACAACTATAGGTGGCTACAGTGGGAGGGAGGCCCTATATTCATAAACGTCCAGTGGCGTGCAGCCCTCAGCTGGATGCCTCAGCTGGATCTTCGGCCCTCCAGGCCCCCCCCCCCCACTCAAGGAATAAAACTAGAATAGATTGTCGTCGATGTATCACTTTGTTGACGTAGGCGGCTGAAACTGCGTGGGGTCCGAGAAGTTGGCTTAAATCTCGAAGCTCCCGCGCAGCGCTTTTTGGTGTTCAGCTTCTCTTGCATGATTCTTCCCTTCTTCTCACTGTGCTTCCTGCTTCCCCAAATTACAACACGAACTGCCATGGATCTATCTCCCGGACAAATTGCTGATGAGTTGGTCAACCACAAAAGGTCAACGGGGGCCGAGCCGTTGATACTTTCGCCATCTTCCTCGCAGAAAGATGACAGCACGACAACTGTCGTTCGCAAATGTGCAGACCAGAACTTCGGAACCTGGGTCATGCTACCTGATCTATTTACATCCATCATGTCCAAGGAGCCGGTCGTGAATGTCAACTATCTGGCCTCCAAGGTAGCTTCGGATGAGTGGTTACGCAGGTAGGATGCTGTCTTCAAATTTAGGCTCAACTTCTGACGAAGCACAACAGTGTCTTCGCCATGAGCCAGGAAACGGCTCATAAGTTGGAGAAGCTGGATATTGCGTACATGAGTGCGATATTCGCCCCAAGCGCTGATGTTGAGACACTCACGCTCATAAACGATTGGAACGGCTGGGTATTTGCTTTTGACGACCGTAGGTCTACTCGACTCTCTCCATCCCAAGATCGACTTATACGTCAAACGGATGTTGTAGGCCATGCTGATCATTACTGCGTTCCCCAGAGTTCGACGAGGGCCATCTCCGACATGATCCGATACAGGCTGCACAAGAGATCATCCACACCATCGCTCTGCTCGACGACATCTCCCCTATTTTGCCAGCAGAGCAAGATCCCCTCCGCCATGCCCTGCAATCATGCTGGCTCCGTTTCAAGAAACGTGCTAGTTCCGCCCTCCAGTACCGCTGGAAGCAACACATGATTTGGTACTGCGTCGGCGTCCTGCGTCAGGTCGGGATGCAGACCGCATCGAACAAGCCGACGGTTGAGGAGTATATGGACTTTCGCGCTGGTTGTATTGGGGTCTACCCTTGTATCGGTCTTATGGAGTAAGTCACAGCCACTGTATCTCGGTCGGCCGCGATATGTTCAAGTGTGCCAGGTGCTAAGTTGTGTGCTGGTAGATACGCCGAGGGCATCGATCTTCCTTCGTCGATCATCGAGCATCCGTCATTACAGGAGATAGCGCGCCTGACTTGCGACGTCATTATACTGTAAGCTCTACAACCTGAAATCGAATTTGTATCAGGGACAAGAACAACATGTTTTCCATGCTGACGGTTCCCATTCTTACCTAGCCAAAATGATGTATGCTCGTATAGGAAAGACCTCGAAGAGGGTGGTCAGAATAACATCATCCTGCTATTGAAGCAAGATGGCCTCACGGACCAGCAAGCCATGGACACGGTCGGTGAGATGGTTCAACGCTGTTACCAGCGATGGTACGCCGCGCTCGAGGATCTACCGCCTTGCGAAGAGACAATGCGGAAGAATGTGCTTCGGTACGTGGACGGATGTCGCAACATTGCGCTGGGAAATGTCCATTGGAGGTAAGCTAATTGATCCGATGAATTCCAAGGTTTGAACCATGGGCAGTGAAGCTGATGGGGTATAACAGTTTCCATACGCCTAGATATCTGAAGGATGAACGCCAGACAATCAAGGAGACACGCATGATGAGACTGCCGTAGAGATTGCAGATGCCATTTGATAGGTAATAGCTATGGGCAGGATGGGCAATGAACTAGTACATCCGGTCGTCTTTCTAGTTCCGTTGGATGAGGTCCCAGGGGCCAGGGCACAGATTGTAATTTCTTCTCGTGGTACGCCGTGGTACGGAATGTGATTTTGAGACACTTGTTTTCAGCAAAGTGATGGAAATTGGTGATATTGTTCTGTACGTCGTTTCTGCGGGAGAGGATTCGGAAATCCATTTGAGTGATGAAACCTTCGTAGTCAATGAATTTAATTTTGCAAACTCAATAAAGACGAAGCCCGTGGGACTGCACTTCGCATCTGCCTCTTTTCAAGTCTGCGTGGAGAGGTGTCACTCAGCCACAGGTTGGGTCTCATCGATGCTACCAGGGCAATACCTGGGTATACAGTTGAATGAATATAATATGCAGCACTAACACTTAAGCTGAAAATTATAAAGTCTTTTGCCTTCGTCATGATTGAAGGCTGGTAAAATGGGTATAGATCTGAAGCCTGTAAATACTGAAATTACCTAGAGACGATCAAATTTCCCTGTGTTGGGAATTTATTGCGTTTATAAACTTTCGCGGTACCTCAATCTGCACATGTCACGCATGAAGTATAAACAGCATTAAGTACATTTGTTGCAGCTTGATAATTACTCCAGCAAGATCGGGAAATCATTGCCGCATCGTGCCATTTTCTGAGATCCTCCAGAACTACCCAACCTAGGATGATGTTTGAACAGTGAAAGCCGCGGCTGCTGGCGCTTTTCAGACCAGTCGAGACGTACGCTTTCGTGGGAACCCGCTCTCTCTGTTCATTCGCTCCGGAACGAAGGTGCAGATCAGGCAGTAAAGAGCCGCAAACAGAGAACATGTGGTGTGGGACGGTGGCACAGTTGGGACCGGGAGGTCAGACGACGCGTTGCTTATGACTACTCTCCAGAGTCCTTGTTGAAACGGCATCGGGTATTGACCAACCCCACAACACTGGTACCAATGTCTCAAATCCATTGGCGGTCCTGATTGACCATGTGTCACGAAAAGACGGCCAAGACAGCGCCACTCAGCATGCTGATTCCGTTTTCGTTCTGTGACGTGGTGAGCTTTCAGCTGCAGTCTCTCCGGAAGACTCGATGTTTGAATATGCGGTGAGGTTAGCAACATGAATAAGTAGTTGAGATGTCCTCCTCGGTCATAGTCAAGAAGAGCGGTCATCACAACTTCACAGACGAATCCGATGCTTGCACCGTGATTATCAGATAAGCTTCAAGATGTCTCCAGTTATCCCCTCCCCAACTCCCATCACGGGCGTCAAGACTGCAGGGGGAAAGCCTTCCCTACGTTTGCCCATTGATGTCTTCCAGGGACAGTTCCAGTTTGCCTTCGCCCTGTACGTTCAGGCCCTGGCCGCTTGGCAGAAGGACGGGAACGAGCAGCGCGATAAAGACAATGCCAACGGCACAAGCTATTTCCAAGTCGCGGGTATGTCCGGATTTCTTACCGAGTCAATTAGGTAATCATTGCTTACGGAGATCCATAAGGTGTTCACGGTGTGCCTTACGTTCCGTGGCAGAATGATCCAACGGCAGCGGCATCTAAAGAGCCAACTGTGGGTTACTGCACCCATCGCAGTGTTTTGTTCATCCCATGGCACCGTCCGTACTTGATTCTATACGAGGCAAGTCCAAATCGGTATCGAAAAAAGAAAGAAAAAAAACCCATGCTAAGCTTTGAAGCAAATCATACACGCATACGCGCAGGAGATCGTCAAAAACGCGACAGGCTATGCCGCCAAGGCCTACGCCGAGGCTCTGGCCGATGTCCGGCTGCCGTAAGCTCTACTCCCTAGTCCTATCTGGATGCAATTGCGTTCTTTCTGTTAATGACTACGTGAAATGCAGATATTGGGACTGGGCGAGCAATCCTCATCTTCCAGCCGTTGTCATGAGTCGGGATATTACCCTGGCTGTTCCTGGCCAGAAGGACAACACAACCGACAAGCTGTATCTTGCCCACAACCCGCTCTACTCGTATAAGTTCACGTCGGTCTGGGCAACTTCTCTCATGCAGGAAGAGATGCAGTGGTACAAGACCCCTGCATGGGAAGAGTCTAAGCGTTGCCCCGAGGCCGATGGGAAAAGCAACCAAGCCGTCGCGGATAAGCAGGTCGCAACCTTCACCACATTCAAGTCGCTCACATTCCAGGCCATCACTCAGGTCACCGATTTTGATGAGTTTACCACACAGGCCTGGAGAAACGGCCAAGGGCCGCAAGGCTACACCTCGATCGAGTCGATGCACAACAACATCCACAACTACGTAGGCTCGAACGACAGCGTCCTCAAAGACCCGAACACCAAGCGGCTGGGAAACATGACGGACGTTCAGGCCAGTTCCTTTGACCCCATCTTCTGGCTTCACCACGTCAACTGCGACCGGCTCGCGGCCATATGGCAGGCCTTGAATCCAAACGTCGTCATCAACAGCTGGGAGTCCCAGACAGATCGTTTCACGGCAAACGCCAATACGTTGGAAGACGGCAAGTCCAAGCTCGAGCCTTGGCATAAGTCGTCAGCTCACTCAGAGGAGGACTACTACATCGCCAACGACACCAAGGAGCTCGTCAGCACGTTTGAGAATGGATACTACTATCCCGAGACCCCACTCGAGCTGATTAAGGACCAGGCCGAGATGAAGGCCTACGCCACGAAGCAAATCTACAACCTGTACGCGCCCCAGTCCCTGCGCGCTCCTGTGTTGAAGAAGCCTGTCGACAACGCACCTGTCCACCAACAGCCCATCAGCTCCGCGCCTCTGGGCGATCTCTTGCGGGATCACGCCGTCACTCACTGGCAGGCGTTCTTGCGCGTCAAGAACTTTGCCCTCACCGGCACATGGGCCGTTCACATCTTCCTCGGCGAGCTGCCGGCTGACGTGTCGGATTGGTTTCTGTCCGAGAACCGCGTCGGCTCCGTGACCATGCTCTCCAACCGGTCGAGGGCGCGCTGCCGGAACTGCCTCTCGCAGGCGGAGAGGGGCCAGCTTGTCACGGGGACCGTGCCGCTTACGGAAGCGCTGCAGGAGAGACGTGTTGACGTCAATGATGAGGGTCTTGTGGTCGAGTATCTGAGGAGGAACCTCAGCTGGAGAGTCGTCAAGGTAAGCCAGCGACGAAGGGGATTGATTGGTCGCAAGGGTCTTGAGTCTTGACACGAGGGCTGATCTTATGACAGGACACCCAAGAAGTTCCCATTACTGATGATCTCACCCTCACTGTTGGTGTGGCGGCGCAGGAGGTGACACTGCCGCAGACGAGCGGCGAGCTACCAACGTGGGGCGAGTCACGTGTATTCCCAGAGGCCACTGCGGGCAAGCGTGGAGGTCTTGACGAACAAAATCGCGATGGCCTCAACCTGTAGGCTGGACTGGGTCACAAACGACCACGACGTATGATCAGCTACTCCAAGAGAAGATCGAGGATAGAAACACGACATGCCACACATGCTGCTGGCAAGGGAACATCCAATCCTCGGGGAGGGCAATCGTGCTAGTTTATGTGACTTTGTTCTTCAAAGTATGCCGTATTGTATCCCCGACACCAATTCGAACACTGTGCTTATCAGATCAAATCACTGTGCTGAATATTTCCTGGTATTTTTCACTGTGCTGAATATTTTTGAAAGCAATCTGGTGGACTTACAAATGATGCCTAGAGATGTGTCGATACAACCCAGAATTCCTGTCTGGCGACAATACCTATAGGTAATATCTGGCTTGATACACGTTTTGAAAGGGGGATTCGAGCCGCGCCGGCCGGAGGCGCTAGTCCTGATTCAGCCGTTTTCCGTACGTACACAGTCGACGTAAACGGAGTGGCGACAGCGTGACATTCCCCACAGCAGGCGACTATCCCGCGGCACAGTCAACGTAGCGCTTCCCAGAATGCGAAGTGGGGACTCTTGGGCAGTGCCTCTTAGACATTTCTCTCACCAGAGCAGAACAGTTTTGAGGGTCCTAGCCAACAAGCTACCTAGTCAACACGGGTTATAGACAACTTGATCAACAAAGCATGGCTGAGAAAACCACCATGAAAGCCGTCGTTTTCGACGGCCCGCGCAAGGTCTCGATCCAAAATCGACCAGTTCCGAAGCGTGCGTCCTCGCGGTCCCTTCCGCATTGTGGTACTGTATGCACCCGACTGACATGTCCTTGACCAGTGCAATCTAGCGGGGATATCATCGTCAAGGTCCAAGCGACGGCACTCTGCGGGTCCGAGTTGCATGTTTTCAGGGGCCACCAGCCGTCGGACACGGGCTTCATCATGGGCCACGAGTTCACGGGCGTTGTGGTGGAGGCTGGTGAGGATGTGAAGACTGTCAAGCCGGGGGACAAGATTGTGTCGCCCTTTACGAGTTCTTGGTGGGTTCTCTTTTCTGTGGGCGAGCAAGGACGATGATGGACGTCTTGTTAATGGCGCGTTTCTACCATGCAGCGGACGCTGCTTCTACTGCCACAATGGCTACTCTTCCAGGTGTGCCGAGTCCCTATTATTCGGCTGCCCCAAGCTGTGAGTTGGCTTCCCCCGCCATGCTGCTCCTCTCTCATGCTGCCTCATGGCTGACCAATTCAGAGACGGCGGCCAAGCCGAATACGTCCGCGTGCCCAACGCAGACGGCACCGTAATGAAAGCACCGCCCGAGATCCAAGACCAGCACCTGATTCTGATGGCCGACATCTTCCCAACCGGCTACTACGGCGCCAAGAACGCCTTCACCCGGCTCAACCCCGAGGAGGTTGCCAACGGGGCCGTCGTGGTAGTCGGCTGCGGACCTGTGGGCATCTGCGCCATCATCGCCGCGCTCGAGCACAAGCCCAAGCACCTGTTTGCCGTCGACAGCGTCGAGGGCCGGCTGGAGGAGGCGCGGAAGCTGGGCGCGGAGCCGCTGAACTTCGCAAAGGACAAGGAGGGCATGTTGGAGCGCGTCAAGAGCGTGACGGGCGGCAGGGGGGCCGATGCGGTGATTGAAGTCGTGGGACTGAGCCCCGCGCTGAGGACGGCGTTTGACCTGATCAGGCCGTGGGGCGTGATCTCCTCCATCGGCGTGCACAATGCTGAAGTGAGTGCCCCGAGCACCATGTCGCGACGTGGGATGCCGCTGGCTGACATTCTCGACACCAGATTCCCTGGACTGGAAACGAGGCGTACAAGTGAGTGCCATTTTCACGAATACCCAGAGTTTCCCTTGACAGCCATACTTACTTGCTTTGCAGCAAGAACCTTCGGCTCCAGATGGGTCGTTGCCCTGTTCGATCTCTCTTCCCTGAAGCTCTGGCGCTGTTGGCTAAGAGCCAGGACAAACTCGACTTTATGTTCGACAAAATTATGCCCTTGTCTGAGGCGGTCGAGGGCTATGATCTCTTCGACAACATGAAGGCACACAAGGTCATCTTTAAGCCTTGAGACAGAAGCACAGAGTTTCCGGAGAAACCAGGAAAACTTGGGAGTATGGGTTTGGGAAGGCAACGAGCCGCGAGGCCATTCAAGTGAGGTCCACAGGAGAATATTCGAAACAGTCGCCCGGTGTTCAATTCTGCGTTGGCTTGACAATCCCGTCATGCGTCATGTAATAGACAATAGTTGAGTCGTCCAGATTTCGTGCACCACAGCCATAAGCGCCCTCTCCCCACGCTTCCCACCCCTCTAAGTCTCAGCATACCTATGGTTGCCTGCACACTAGGGAACAGTTCCGTATAGTCCGGTCTAATCCTAGGACCTTACCGTACGTTATTGTCATGGGCAAAGACCGGAATTGGAACGGAATCCATCGCGAGCGAATTATCGTGACTTTTCTTTTTCTTTCCGCCTTCCCCTTTCCTTTTGTTGTTTACGATGCCCAACCCTTAGAAAGGGTTTCTTTAACCTTTTCCTTCCACCTCTGGCACTCCCACCACACCCAGCATTTTGATACCCTAGTGAGGCATAGCTTCTCGAGGCATTCTACATTTGCTAACAAACTCGGTAGTAGATATGTTTTGACCCTTGCTGCCTCGGTGGGTCATATAATTCCCGGTATTTATGGTCGATCAACCCTTAATTTGCAGGATGTGGACTTCTGCACCGCTATTTCCCAGAACCGTCCTGTCGAATAAGATAGCTCTCCTGGCTCTTTAGTCGGTCAACGTTGTGCTCCCTCGACTTCTATAGCAGCGTTTTCTGCAAGTGGCCACGCTATCTCTGATCCACGGCCTCGATTGAGTTGAGTTGTCTTGGAATGCCTGAGGGGAAAGCTTTGTAAGCACTTGTCGTTGCGCGCCCATAGCGCGCATACACTAATTCCTCAAGACCCTTAAAAGACTACAATACCATTGTCTCATTAGCCAGAATATAGTCTTAAGGCTTTTTGCATTGTATAATGTAAAAGAATAAACCTTTTTCTTTTTTCAATTCAACTATCTTGTATATATAGAGAGAGAGAGAGAGAGACAGAGAGAGAGAGAGAGAGAGAGAGAGAGAGAGAGAGAGAGAGAGAGAGGAGACCATCAGCAGAGACTGGTCAAGACGTATCAACCAGGCAGTTTTGCAGCTTGTCTATTTTCCCAGCTTTGCGGACAGCTCACCCCTAAAGAGGTCCAGTGTCGTGATCTTGGTTTTCTGAATATGATGAGAGAGCTATGAGCCACTCGCAAAGCAGACATTGGCCTTCCTTTGCCTTGTCGAAGAACGCCACATTGGCATGGTGTTATCCTCAAGACTTGTCTGATGCTAGGAACCTTTTACAAACGCAGCAGAGAATGGAGTTGAGGCGTGGCTTTTCACATGCATAAAGACTAGAAATTGGAAATTTCAGCGCTCGCATTATTACGGTGTTGATATTGCGCAACCCGTCTGCACTGCTCACTTTTCAGCAGACCGGTGGACCTCCTCCCGTGACCTGCGACCACACAGCAATTGATACAAATATTACTTCTGCCAGCTTAAGCTCCAACGTTGTTCAGTCTCTAATAAGGACGGATGATTTGTTGTTTATCTACATCACCAGAGGAGCTCACAATGAGCAAATCCCATTCAAATTAAAATTAAATCTAACAAAGACAAATACAAACCTAAGATGTTAGGTGACTAAGACTTATGCACTGGGTCAAATATTCTACCGACCGTTGAGCACAAACACCACCGTCTGATTCTCGCAAAGTCAAATGTGGCACAACAGGACTTTGCAGTAGCCAGTGCAGTAACAAAATACGAAGCAGCTCGAGGCGTAAAATTGGCCTTAAGAAATTGGATAATTGAAAGGTTAATATGAGTAAAGTACCGAAGTGGCTATATCGACTTTGGCAGAAACCCCAGAAATCTTCGCGGACGTTGAGCCTAGCTGTCCCTATGAACTCGCTCCCGTCCATTCCACGACATCATCTGCTCTTTTTTTCGGCAGTCGGAGTATCCAGTACAAGGCAAATGTAGCGAGAATATTAAATACAACGAAAACAAGTTGCAACCCAAAATCGCGCCACCGGTCGGAAACGTAGATTCCCATTGTTTCGAGAACTGCATTCGTCTCCCGCACTGGACAGTAGAGACACTCCCCGATTTTGCTCGGGTTGCGAAGCTGCCCGGAATTACCTGTATCGTATAGGTATTGAGACAAGTACTCGCCACATGTCTGAGTTGGTGGGGAATCGAACTTCAGCAGCTCGTACTGAGAACAAGTTATGCTCGTATTCCCAACACTGGCAGATGCCATAGCGCCCACAAGGTAAGTGGCGGGCGAGACGCGGTACATGAAAACCCAGAATCCAGGAAGCTCGGTAGGCGGCACCAAGATCCTGAAAAAAATGATTAGTACTCTTCGTTGCTGAAAATTGATAGCCAACCGCGAGTCGGAATATTGCCAGCTTGACATACCCGGAAAAGAGCAAGTACAAGGTCGTGAGAAGATTTGCGACATGAACAGCTGTTTCAGCATGCTCCATTCCCGCAGCGATTGCTTGTGAAAGAGTTGACATGAAGAGACAGAAGTCCCAGACAAGGCCGAATATCAGACCTCTCTCCGTTTGCGACAAGGCAGCATCGTCCTAGCCGTTCTTCCACAAACACGTGGGGTAATAGTGGCAAGGGCTGTACCAAGAAATAGGAGGAGCTCTGGCTTTGCTACCATCTCCACAGCAATACTCAGTCGCCTGCGCTGCTCAACATTGAGGCCTGTTTGTACGATGAGCGCATTCACGGTCAAACAAAGAAGTCGTATTAGTTCTCACCTTCTCCGGGAACGCCGATGACCGCTTCGGCGAATTCCTCCATATCCAAGGCTTTCAAGACGTACCCGACATACTCTATCTTATCCGCTCTGGAAACGGCCCGGGGCTGTCGAAGTAGGGCACTCAATCGTAGTGCCTCACGGACCGTAGATGTCGGGAGATGAATGTCGTACTGTTGGACGTAGCCGGTCTTGCGCTGGAAGCTGTTATCTCGTGGCCTTCCATCAATGTTCCCCTTCATCTTCTTGCATTTGCTGACATGTCAACTCTTACCACAGCGAGTGGGCTGATAGACCGGCATGTTCCGTCACATTTGTTGGTGACTGGATGGGATGGGGGCCAACGGCCGGATACTGCATATTTTGTTGCGTTTGTTGGTAAATGGATGCACATGTGAGACATCTACGCGGCCAACGGCAGGATACTGTAGCATCTTGATAAATGAGGCTGGGCAATGACCAACTTGTGCTGATCGAGACTGAACATGATTCCTAGTCGTGCCACACGGGCCCGACCCGCCTTTCAGCTTCGGCGCGTGATTGGGTGCCGAAGAACGCGGGCAGATGTTGGCAGCAGTGGTTGGTCTCGACGCACCAACGTGCATTGAGTCACGGGCTGAATTGGGGCATACCTCGGCGGCGAGAGCACTCTGACAAGCTGGAGCCTGGGATGTCGCGTACCGAGCTTGGAAATAGACAACTTGGTACCAATCTCTGTTGGTTCCAACTATACTATGGGCGGGTACCTGACTGAATACCTACGATGGTAGGTAATGACCCACTCCGGCATTGCCAAACCATGGGACTCCGAGGTCCCACACCAGTAAATCCGTCTAGCCTGCACGGGTCCGTCTGGCGTCGAATTGTGCTCTCCAGACAGCCATGGCTAGAATATGCATGTCCACTCGTCATTGCCTCAAACTGATCCGACACGGATAGCCATCAGCTGGATGGGCTCCCCCGGACTGTGTCTGGTAGGCACGTTCGCCGTTGACGTGCTTGATTTTTGTCGTTGGATGAAGTTTGTCCCACTCGTCGAAAGCACTGCGGATCTCAAACTCACGCGCCGTCAGTGCCAAAGTGATCTTGATATCAAGCATAGCCAAGGTCTGTCCCAGACAATCCCGCGGACCTTGCTCAAACGGCCGCCATCCGCCCCTGATGGGATACAGAGCGTCACCTGGCTTAACGAGCCAGCGCTTGGGTCGGAATACAAGGGGGTCAGGCCAGTACTTAGGATGCTTCTGCAACGCAGAATGAAGGATCCATAGGTTCATGCCTTCTGTTGGATACAGGCGCCCTTGGTCATCCCTCAGAGGCTTTCCCGGCTCGCCGCCACGCATCGCAGACGCGGGTGGAAACAGACGCAGAGCCTCTTTGATCACGGCAGTCGTATAAGGAATTTGATTGAGAAGGTGAGGCTCCCTGCGCAATTTGCTGGCCGTCTGCCCAACATCGCCAAACACCGCATCGTGTTCGGTGCGCAGCTTCGTCATCGCCTCTGGATGCTTTTCCAACAAATAGTTGCAATCTGATGCAGTCATGAGTTAGAAGGCCTGGGTAGGGAAACGTAGTGGGATTGCGACACCGGAGAGTACGAGGTCAAAAAATGGACGTACAGCAGATGGTTGAAGATGTAGAGTCGTGGCCAGCGAAGAGGAACAGGCGGATCTGAATCGTGGCCCACCTCTTGAAGGAGGGATCGAGTCGCTCAGGTCGCGGCATGTCCTTTTGATGAGCCATGTACTCTCTGAGCGCCAGATGCATAGTGGACCGCGATGAGGTCTCATCTTTGGTCCACTCAGCGTAACGTTTGTCGAGTTCCTTGCCGATGTACTTGTTCATTTGGTAACTGTTGTACATTTGCACGAAGGGCCGAGCTGGGTTCCATCGTAGCCATTTCTCACTCTCGAGGACCTGCCACCGGATCTGACGTCGCATTGCTGATGCGAGCGGGTTGAATTGCCGTTGAGAATGCAGTCGCGTATCCAAACTCACGGTTCCGATCACGTCCATCAAATACCAACAAGTGAGGTCGTCCAGAGAGAATAAGTCCCCCTTCCGCGCGTACTCGCGCAGAATCTCAACGTAGACTTCAGCTTCGTCCATGATGTGTGAGGTCTGTTGGAGGATATAGCCTGCGCTGAAGCCTGGGTTGAATAAGGCACGGGACCTCTTCCATTCGGGACCGTTCATTGTGAATAGATTGGTTCCGCCAGCCAATGGGTTAAAGAAAGGATGTAACATGGGTGGCTTGGTCAGATCGTACTCCGTACCGCATGCCTGCGCGGCGAGCACAGGAGAGCAGACAATCATCAGCGGCTCTGAAAAAGGCCACATATCGAGGTAGATGACAGAATCACTGTCTTTCTCGTGTTCTCGACACAGTAAATCGAATGCATCTGGCTGTTGCCGGTCCTCGGGCAGTGTCTTCATGATACGCATGATGGCAGGAAGATGTCCAAGCAGGGGATTCCAGGGCGGCATAGGCTGTTGAAGTACCATGTTAGTGTGGCGAAATCCAGTGTTGTTGATCGTCAGGAGAGACGAACCATTCCTTGCCGGCGCAGGCGGTAGAACTCCCGCCGCGCATAGTAGCCTTTGACCACCAAACCGACGAGTAGGCTGGCGCAAACGACGAGACCAGTGGCGACTAGGTTTGTCCTGCTGACCTGGCTCAGATTCTCCATGGTGTCGACGCGTTGACACTCAGGATGATGGGGAGGCGATGCAGGCTGGATTGGCGGAGATGCGAAGAGCCACGTGAGAAGCGCAAATGCTAGAACCAACAATTGATTTGGTCAGCTCGAGAAATCGAATTACGACCACCAAAGACAGTAAGTAGTTGTTGTTTGGAGAACATGCGGACTTTTGAGCAGCGGGTCTGGGGTGGCTAGCCCCACGCCAGGGAACGGCCCGCTATTAATACTTACAGTATTGAACAGCGAACTGAGACATGGGTAGGGCAGAGCCCGGCCCTTCAATTACGAACCTGAAGACGTGCAGACGTGACCTGCTCGGAGTCGCTACAGGAAGTCTTATTGAAGGTAGATGACCAGGACGAAGAAGCAATCGCAGCTGCGGATCTAGGTCTCATTTGGACGTAAGTGATGATTTTTGTCAGCTGCCATAAATGGTCCTATGCCTGACTCTATTGCAGGACACTGACTAATGTCGTCCCGTCGTTCATGATGTGTGCTTTACACATTCTGAGAGACCCGAGCCTACTCTCGCGGATCCGTGCCAGCCTTGATGGTGCTGCGGACAGAGCCACCTGGCATGTTGACATGGAAAAGATTCTCCGCGACCCTCTTCTTTTATCTGTATATGCCGAGACACTCCGACTATATACACAAGTCACGGTCACGCGCTGCTCTCCTCACAGCGACGTAATTCTTGACTCCTGGCGCCTGCCCAAAGACCGCGTATGCATGGTTAGCACGTATGTATCGCATATGGACACGAGTTTCTGGAACACGCGTGACGGAGCGTATCCCGTTCATTCTTTCTGGGCCGAGCGCTTCCTCATTGATCCACAGGATCCGCGCAGCGGGCCTGTTAGGCAAGACGTCCCGCTGTCTATATACAAGAGACCGGTACAATCTAAAGCTGAGAAGGGAGAAGACAAGCCCTTCTTTCCTCTTGATGGTCTCGAGGGAGCGTGGATTCCTTATGGAGGAGGTCACGCAGCCTGTCCTGGTCGACACTTGGCCAAACGAACGATCCTCTACGTTACATGTCTCCTTCTGATGACATTCGATATTGAGATCATGACCAAACAGGTGCAAATGGGTTCCTCGGCTTTCGGATTGGGGACGCAGAAACCTAAGCAACCAGTTAGGTTCCGCATTCGACAGCACAGCGCTGGCGGTGTGGCCCCATCAAGAGCGGAACGCGACCTCATTATACTTCCGGAACTTGCTTTCTATCCACCTGAAGGTTCGGGATATGTGACGTTCAGTCTCAATGTCTACTTCTTGATCTCAGCGGTCGTGATCACCACGGGCCACATGGAACCAGGGTCAGCACTCTGGTATGGCATGGAAATGGTGCATTACCCGGGGGGGCCAGACACATTTGTCTGGATGATAAAGATTCTGCTGCTGCCGGTCTTTGTCGTTCACGCGTTGATTGCGTTGTATATGATGACCCTTTTGCTGAATTTACGTGGCATATCAGTCGGGTGGACGAAGTCGCTGCTGTGGTTCGGTTGTGCATTCATTGAGGGCACAACGGCCATCTTGAGATTCCATGGTAAAGTGCTTGGGAGGCAGTAGCAGATAGAATTGAGGAACCCAGGGTACTTGGACAGAACGGATCATTCGGTTGTTTTTACGCTAGTTGCCGCCGTGATGTCCAACAAGACGTCCAACAAGTCTTCATAGAAGTAGTAAAAACCGCACACTAGCCTTTGTTGTAGTTCGTACTTACCTAGGTAGGCATAGAATTAGAACTAGCAGTCTAATACACCTGAGATGACGCAAGGGAGATTGTCCCTCAAGAGTCAAATCCGACCCCTCCAGGACGTGCCACGATTTCCTCGACTTACCTAGGCACCGCTTCTCTCCGTTTTCCCTCTTGCATAAAACCTCGTCTGCCAAAATGGAAGCAATCAAGAACACAGTCAGCGATGCCATCACAGCCACAAAGCAGGCCCTGTCGACGGCGCCGCCCAGCGATCAATACCTGAGATGGGACGCCCCTGGGGTCGAAGTTTTGCAGAAAGATGAGGAGGAAAAGGGTCGCAAGATCGCCGAAGTCATCAACCGCATGCAAGCGCGAAACTTTGCAAAGCACCGGCGTGCTTTCACCGGGACCCACGTCAAGTCGCAAGGCTTCGTCAAAGGCAAGATGGAGGTCCGAGCGGACTTGCCAGAACACTTGCGCCAGGGAATGTTCTCGACGCCCGGCAAAGTCTACGACGTTGCTGCTCGGTATGCCAACGAGCCATTCCTGCTCCAGCCCGACCAAGAGGCGGCTCCCAGAGGCCTGGCATTGAAAGTCTTTGGGGTCGAGGGGGCTCGCTTGCCCACGCCCGGAAACGATGTAAAGACGCAAGATTGGTTGATGAACAATGCTCCATCCCTTGAGCTCACCGACGTCGACACGACTCTTGAGATCATGAGCTTGCGGGAAGAATACTTTGATGACCCCGTCGGTCTTGGATTGCGGCTGAAAATGAGGTCTGATTTGATCAAACAGCATGCTCCATACATGCTCCCAAACAACAATGTCATCTCGTATGCCTATTATACGCAATCCGCCTTCCGATTTGGGGACTACTACGGTCACATCGGCATGTTTCCTATCAAAGAGCAACAACTGGAACACGACGAGAAGGTGACCAAGAACGACTCAGAAGGGGTTATCTCGGACTGGCTCCAGGACTACTTCGGAAACCATGATGCAGTCTACGAGTTCCGCATCCAGCTCGGCACCGATCCAAAGCATCACCCGACGGAAGATGCGAGCGTGGTCTGGGATGAGATGACGAGCCCCTATCACACGCTGGCGACCATCACGTTTCCCAAGCAGAACAGCTTTTCTCATCCGCGCAAGATTTTCTGGGAAGAAAATATGTACCTGTCTCCGTGGCACGGTCTGACAGCCCACCAGCCGTTGGGCTCGGTCAATCGACTCAGGAGCAAAGTGTATCCCGCCAGCAGGGCCAAGCGTGACAAGCTTAATGATAGGGAGTCGAAGGCTATCGAAAGCATCAACGATATTCCGCTTTGAGCTGGACTAGTACAGTACGTACTTGTGGGCTAGATGGTGGATGTAGGGCAAATGAGACCCTGGGCCCCTTTTTTACAGGAGAGAAAAAGATTGCTTTCACGATAGCGGGTACTTGGCTTAAAAAAATGAGACAAGCTTCAAAGCGTCCCTGCTCTGGAATATGACCCGTGGACGGCCAGGATTATAGACACGATTACTGCGTTCTGTCCCGTCTGTCTGTCTCACGTTTTCGCGTCAAACTAAATATTATTCTTCACGCGCTCTGGAATGTATCGGTTCAACCACTATTGTGTCTCCTAATACCTATATAAATTATACTTGTGCTGGTTTAAAAACACACTGGTGATGCGAGCTGCTTTGTATTTCATTGTGCTCCAAGCTGCGAGAGACGAGGGATCAGATGACGGCACAGGTTGGTCGCATTCAGTTGGTCTTTTTGCTGAGGGTCAAGGACAACTCCCAGGGAACTGTGACTTCTCGGACGCAGGAACGTTGAAAAGTGGAAATAGTTCATTGTTCGCACTAGACAAAAGGCAGAGACTGGTGGCTTTGCTAAGCTCTGCACTGCTATTTTTTGTCCAGCCATGGATGACACCGGTATATCTACGATGTTTTCCCATAGATATCGCGATCTCGCACGTCCTCTCGATATGGTTGAATCCTGCTCTCGAATGCTTTGTAATTTCCGGGGAGAGATCTCATTATTTCTGTCCCCAGTCTGCGAAAGGATTACATGGACCTCTTTCACAGACTCCAGTCGCTCGCGGACCACCAGGAACCTGCAAGTCAGATTCTGCTGGTTCATGGCCGAGCTGGTTTGCACGTTGGATGCAGTCTCATCTGTTGTGTCTTTTCACATTTCTTTGTGGTGATATGAGTTAGACGACTTGATCGTTGGTCTCCTCTATTGATCCCAGTCAATTTCCCGGGTCATGTTCTGACTGCGACGCGTCCTCATCCATGGATTTGGCTACTGTCCTGACAGTGGACCCCAGAGCCCGTCCGTGCTGGACGCAACCTCCGCCGGCAGCGGTCCTTTCCGAATTTCTTCAATGTTTTGAGCAAGGTACTGCGGCTTGCTAGCCCCAAGAATGATCCCGTCCTCCGGGCCGAGCGATGAGTGGTAGGAGATCCAGCGCAGAGCCGCCTCAATCTTTGGGATGTTGGCTGGATGGAGTATCTTATCAAGTGCGTTGACCGCCTCGTGCAGCTCCTTCTTGTCGTATTGCAGCTTGGCATAGTGCCCGATGATGTTGTTCTTGGCGAACCGGGTGCCCTCAATCTTGCCGGAGGTCAGCTTGCCTGAGGAGACCTCCGCCAAGGGGGCTGCAGGTTCAGTCAGGACAAGGTCTTCGGTTGCAAGCAAGACAGGAGAAATTGCTTACCTGGAGGCATTGTAAACGATGGAGTGCTTCGAAGGGCCGGGATTAAGGACTCGTGTCCCCTGCAGACTAGGTTGTAGAGACCTTGATAGACAGTGGGCTTGACGTAGCCTTTGCCATTGCAGTTGTCAATGAACCGAGTCAATATGCCCTCTGTTGCGAGCAGGGGTCTCTATGGGCCCCACTATTCTAAAGCTCTCTACTATTTAGGAGCTCGTTTTTCTTTTGTCTTTTTTATACAATAGACTTATAGAATATACCATTCTTTATGACCAACGCCTTGCTTTGCTTGCTATAGTTATAAGCCCTTTTTTCCCTTTTTTGTAATAGAGCAGGTGCGTTTTTCCCTAGTTATTTTCTATTTATTTTTTAGCTTTTGCAATGGCCTTTAACCTTTTAGACGGCATTTTAAAGGGCTTGGCTCTGCTTACTAGAAGGGATACTTATTTTAGGTGGTTTCTGCAGCTTTGTTTTTACTATAAAAACTATAGCATTTAGCATTAAGTTAATTTTAACTTTTTAAATAGTATAATTAGCTTTGCTTTTAAGCTTTTTATAATAAATAAATATTTTAACTAGCGCAATGCAATGCTTAAAGCAAAGTATTAGGATGCTTTTACAGCTTATAAAAAGCTTTTAAAAAATAAGCGCAGGGCGTTATTAATAGCTTTTATATTGCTTAACTTTAGTAAGCTTTATAATAATTATAAAAAGAAGCTTAAAAGTATAATTATTGCTATTATGTAAGCAAAAGTATAAAATGCTAAATATATAGTTATTTTAAACTAGATTATAGCTATAGTTAACTTTTAGCTGCTTAAAGCTGTGTAGATTTAGCTTGTTTTTATAGGTGAGAAGGTAAGATTTTAAGGTTTTCTTAAAGCTTTAAAGCTTTATTTAGCATTTGCAAAAGGGGTAATAATATTATGCATAGTTAAAGATTATTGTTAGTTGCTTATATTAGTATAATTAAAATAGTAAAATTTTATTTAATAGTATTATAATTAGCAATGGGCCTATTTTTAAGCTTGGGAATATAGTGTAGCAAATATTATTGGCCTTTTAGCGGTAAGGGATTTTTTTAAGGCGGTTAGTGTATATATAACTTTTAATTAGGCTTTTAAAGCTTTAAATAAGTTTATATAAAATTAAAAGCTAAGAAGGCTTACTTTTATGCTAAATTAGCTTGGCACTTAGTTTGCTGCCTTTGCTATAGAGCTTAATAACTTTAAAAAAGGGTTGGTGATTTTTTTTATACTTAACCTTTAGTAATATTTAGCTTTATAAGCAATTTTTAGTGCTTAGTATAATTGTTTTTATAATAAGTTTTATAAGTAGCTAGCTTAGCATTATATAAAGCTTAAATATATTGTAACTAAAGTATTAAAAAATAATAAAAGAGTAAAGATATTTTTTACCCTTTTGGACTTTGCTTAGTATAAAGCTATTTGTAAAAGATTAGAAAATAAAAAGTTTTTAAAGCTTTGGAAGAAATTGTTTAAGCGTGGTTGGTATAATAGAAGACTGGCAAAAAAGGCTTAGTTTTTTAGATTTATTGGAACTTTAGCTTTTTTAGGCTTATTTAACAGCTTTTTTAAGGTGGTTAAGCTCTTTAAAGCTTTTGGAATTTATATAGTTACTTAAGCTGTTTTTTACTAGCTTTTGGCAAGCATTTTAGTTAATAATTATAGGGCTTTTTACCTAGTTAATAGTATAAATTTGTTTGATTTTAAAAGCTATTAAAGGTTAGAGTAGTTAAAATAGATAAAGGCTAAAATAATTTTATTTTTAATGCTAGAAAAGGGAACTTAAAAGCTTTAAAATATATTAGATAAAGTTAGAAAATTAAAGATAAAGCATTTTATGCTTATAAGCGTTAAAGTAGTTAAGGGATTTTATATTAATATTATTTTTAAAGCTTATTTATAAAAATTTAAAGTTTAAGTGCTAGGTTTAGATTATATGCTATGCTATAAAATGCTTAAAAGCAATGTTATGCTAATATAACTTAAGCAGTATTATAATTTACTTTTTATTAAATATAAGCCTTTTTTTATATATTTAAGCATTTTAACTAATATAATAAGCATTGTTTTACTTTTTATTTTTACTTTTATTTATTTAAAGCTTTGTTTTTTATATTAATTAAAACTATTTAAAAAAGATTTAAAGTATCTTTGGCATTTTTAAAGAGGGTATTTAGCTTTAGATGCTTTAAAGGCATTGGTTTATAATGTATATAGTATATATATTAATAAAGTTACGCATATATGCTGCGTTTTTTGTTTTATAACCTATGCTTTAAATATAGTTTTTAAGAGAGTATTAAAGTATTTTTTTAAGCGTTTATTTAAGCGCATTTTATAGGATTTATTTAATTTCTTTGCTAAAAGCTTAATAAAAGTAAGCTGGGTTTTTTTTATTAAAAATAAGTTTAGTAGCAAGTCTTTTGTTTTTCTTTATAATATAAAGCAAAAAGAAGCAGTTTTTTAAATATTGATAGACTTTAAGAGCTAGGTATAATAGAAATATAGATTTTTAATATATTTAATTAAATAAGATAATAACTTTTTAGTAATTTTATAGCGTAAAATAATAAAATACTAAGTGTAAGTAGAGTAGAAAGAGATTAAACTAAAGCTTTTGCCTATTTATATTTATAAAATAAATAAAGGCGCTAAGTGCGCAGGATAAAAATTAATTATTAAATTAATAAAGATAAAAGAGGCGGCTAGCCTTTTAAAGCGCCTTTGGCTCTTTTTAGTAGAGGCTATAGCTTGCTTTTTTAATATATTTTTACAATAGAGTATTAAATAGCGCTTTTTAGACAAGGTATTTAAAAGCTAGTTTGCTTAATATTTTTAATAGTACTCTTTTGCTTTTATTTATAATTTAATAAAAGATTTTTAGCTAGACTAAAGCGGCATATATATGTATAATTGCTATGCTTATCTTTTTTATAAGAAAAAAAAAGCAGAGATATATGTAAGGAGTTATAAGGTATGCTCTTAAGGCTATATTAGATATTTAGTTAGTTATATAGCTATTAATATATATTAAATATAGGTTTTGGCGTTTAATTAAGTGTTTATTATAAGAAATATAAAGTTTAATAAATATACTTTTTATATTTTAAAAGATGCTAAAAAAGCGTTGTTTACTTTTGCTGCTTAAAATTTAATAAATAAGCTATAAGAAAAAGAGCCTTTAAATATAACTTATTTATTAAAAGTGTTTAGTTTTGCTAGAATTGTTACGACCAAGGCCAAAGAGGTCTGGTTGTGAAGTGCAGGGCTAGGGTTTGCTGAGGCCTTATAAGGATCCTTTGGCAAGGCCATATAGAGGCCGGCACTTTTTCTTTCCTCTTTAAGATTTAGTTCTGTATAGTAGCTATACCTAAGCAATTAATCCTTTCTTTTTCTATAATTAGTATAGTTATTTTACCTAATAATCTTTTATGTTTAATAGTTTTAAATCTTCTTTTATTACTATCTAAAATGCTTCTATAAACGAAATAAAGCATTAATACCTTTAATAAAAAAAAGTCTTTACATTAGGCCACTTAATAATAAATGCTTTAAAAAGAATTATTTAATTTAAATAGTATATGCTTAAGATAATAGCTTAAAGAGATACTTAACAAACCTCTATTTAATAAATTTACTACCTTTAAGCAGATAATTTAAGCTTTGCTTAACAATAAAAATAAAAGTTTAACAAAAAACTTAAACCTTATTGTTAAGAAACTCCCTGCTAATTGCACCGTAGGCTAATACTAGACTTAGAGATCTAAGGTTTTAATAGCTTAGAAGGCAGCACTAAGAAAGCTGGGTAGTTTAACCAATAAGGCTATTTATGCCTATAGCACTTTTAAGCTAATTACCTAACGCTAATAAAATACTTATTGCTAAAGTAAAGCCTAAGGAGATAAAAAGCTTTATAGCTAATATAAGTCTAATTAAAATAAGCTATAAAAGTATTTTCTTAGATTTTAAAAGAATTATAATAATTAAAAACTTGCTATATTTAAGCAAATTAATAAACTTAAATAACATAAAGCTTAAATACTATAACAATTCTACAAAATCTTAAAAGCTTTGGAATTTTTTATAAAGCTATATTTAATCAATAAGCAATAAGCTTTAACCTTTTTTTATAAGCTTTGGCTATAGTTGAAAAGCAAGCTTATATATACTTACGCTAATTAAAAAATGCTTATAAAGTAATAGAAAATAGTTAACTTTATTAATAATTATTAATAAGCTATTTTAAAAAAGCTTTAGAAATAATATAAAACTAATTTTTTAGGCAATATATTATTTAAAGCATTAAAACGTTATAAAGAAAATAAGCCTTTTAGAGATTTTAACTAACCTAAGGATACATTATACTATAATTTTAACAATTTTTTATAATTTGGAAATAATTAAGGTTTTAAAGGCTGGGGTTAAGGCCTAAGAGGGAATTATATTAGTTGTAGTAATTGTGGTGGTTATAGTAGTTAAGGCCGTAGAAACTATTATAGCGGATTTAACCCTAATAAAAAAATTTTTTTACTAAATTAGACTATTAAGGGAAACAGCAATGATAAAAACTCGTCTAGTAGCTAGAATAAAAAACCTTAATACTACGTTTGTAACTCCTTAGATTATTTTGCTAACACTTGCCTAAATAGAAAAGGATAGGCTAATTAGATTACTTTTGGAAATGGCACTATAGGCACCTAGTAACAATTATAAGGGCTAAAAGCCCTTATAATTTTGAATAAAAAGGATAATCTAGCTAAAGGGATATTTAAGATATTAGTTTTAATGGCTATAATAATAATTATAAAGGCTTATATTAAAATGCCTAAGTTATTATTAATTAAGGTAAAGGTTAATATAGATATTTAGTCTTTTGTTAACTTTATTAGTATTTCTTTTATTAAAAAGCATAATTTAAGTAAAATATCTTTGTTTATTGTTTTTTTTATTAGAATTTCTTATGTTTCTATTAAGATATACAGCATATATTAGATTTTATTTATTATATTTAATTCTTATGGAAAATATATTAAGCTTTAACGATTATATATAGCAATTAAACAAAAGCAATATAAGTTACCTCTTTTCTTTAAAATGTTGGCTATCTAGGAAGAAAAAATAATTCTAAATGATATAACTTAGCAATGGTATTAAAGAAATAATAGCCCTTAGATTAAAATTATATTAGCTTATGCGTTTAAAAAGATAATAAGAAATAAGGCATTTTGTTATATTATTATTATATTTCCTAAAAATAATTCTAAGTATATACTAAAGAAAAATAAAGATAGATGGGATATTAAGAGAATACTTTAAGATAAAACTAAAAATAAACTATATAACTTAAAAAATTTATTAAAATGCCTATGCAAGTATATATTAATATTTTTTAATTTAAATAAAGCTAAGAGATTACCTTTAAAGCAATAGGCAAACTATGCTATCTTACTTTAGAAAGAAACAACCCCTTTATATTTTTTTATTTAATAACTTTTTAAAAGAAAATTAAAGATTTTTTATAAGTATCTTAAAAAGTAGTTAGCTTATAGTAGAATCTACCTTAGCCAAAGTCTTGCTAGCGCTTTTATTTTTTTTGCTTTTAAAAGCAATAGTAAATTAAGGCTATATATTAACTATTATAGACTTAATAAAGTTACTATTAAAAACTGCTATTTTTTTCTACTTATATTAAAAATCTTAGATTGTTTTTTAAAATCTAAAATATTTTTTAAGATTAATTTTATTAATGTTTATTATTAGATTTAAATTAAAGAGGATAAAAAGTAGAAGATAGCGTTTTAAATATGTTATAAGCATTATAAGTATTAGGTTATGTTATTTAGTTTAATAAATGCC
>JALRMF010000454.1:0-35109 GCA_026120015.1 Dendrostoma leiphaemia | reverse complement strand
GTAATAATAGCTTTTATAATTTATATATATATATATATATATGCTTAAAATTAAATAAGCATATTAGATTAACGTAGATGTACACTGAGCGGGACACAACACTAAGCGGGACACCTTTTTACTCTACCCAAAAAAAACCCTAGATTTCGCAACTACATTAATTAAAATTAACTGAAACTAATCAAAACTATATATATTAAATATATTTTAATTATTCTTGCAAGTTTATGCATTGTGCTTAGTTTTTCTATATATTTTACAGCGCTATTAACTTAGTTTAGCCTAGACTAAATCTTTGCTATTTTTACTTTTTTTATAAGCTAAACGCTTTTTTTTTTCTTTTGCATTAATTAGATTTTTTGCATCTTATATATAAAGTAATCCTTTTTGTTGCATATGTGATTTTTTGGCTCGCTGACGCTTAAAAAGTGCTTAGCTAGCTTTTTAAAAGATTTTAGTCTTTTGCGTTAAAAGAGATATTATATGCGCTAATAACTGCGTATTCTTTGCTAATAGATTAATAGCTTTTAAAATTAATATAAAAGAGCTTTTTTAATAGTGTAAGATTTGACTTTTGATAAAAGTAGATTGTAAAATAGCTTATGTTAAATTATATAGTGTTTAAGAGGTCTAGGTTTTAGGCTAAGCTTAAGGGGGCAATTTAGGTATTAGTATTTGTAACTTAATATTAAGATAAGAAATTATAGATTTTAGATTAAAGGGTAGTAAACCTGCTTTTTTAAAACCTTTATAGATATTTTCTAGTATTAAAGTAGCTTTGTATGCAGTATAGAAGGCTAGGAAGAATTTGGTTTTATTGATATATATAATGTAAGCTTTGATAAATATATTGATTTTTTGACTATATGCCTGCTTTAAGACATTAAAACACTTAATATTAAGTAGCTAAAGTAGATAAGATAAATGAGGAGGTATATAAAGAGTAATAATATTTTTAGACTTGCAATATTTTTTAAAATTAGCTAAATAATAGCTTTTATGCTTATTAAAGAGTAATATTTGGTAAATACCTTTAGTTTAAGGTATAATATATTTATTAAAGTGCTTAATCTATTCTATAGCAGTTAAGTTGTTTGTTTATTTGTTAAGAGTTATTGCAATAGCTTAATCGTTAGAGAGGCTGCCTTTAGTATATTAGCTAGTTAAATGGATTTTAGCCTTGATAATAAGCAATAGCAATGTATACCAGCTATTTGCACTAATGTATTTAATTGCTATTGCTTATTAACGGTTTTTAAACTAGATTAATTTAGCTTATTTTTATTAATCAAAGCATATAACTATTATTTTAAGCTATGCAACGCTTATTATAAAGCTTATTTTGTTAAAGTTATATAGATTATAATCTTAGATTATATACTTATTGCATATATTATATATAAGCTTAAACTACGCATTTATAAAGGCTAGATTTTTGCATAAGGCTTTTTAATAGTTGTAAATATAATTAACGCATATTTTAAGCTATAATTATAATGCGATAAATCTTTGCGCCCAATGCATTTTAATATATTTGCTGCTATAGTTGCAAAGCAGTAAATTAGCTATTTTTTTAACTTTCGCTAGCATAAGCAAAAATCCTTGCAAATTATAATTAAGTATATATTAAATAACCGCTTTTTTTTCTAAAATTATTAATTTCTTATAGTTAGCACAAGTATTTTATTATAAACGTTAGCTAGCTATTTTATAAGCAAGTATTAAATAAGGGATATTAAAGATTTTAAATATATATTAAATGTTTAGTTTTAGATTGTTTTAGATAGCTTAGATGGCAAGGATAATATTGCTTTCTTTTGATTTATTTATCGTTTGTTTTAGTTGGAAAAAACGCGGTTTAAAGAAAGAATATTAGGTAGGGCAAAAAAGTGTCCCGCTCAGTGTCGTATCCCGCTTGGTATATATCTACGTTATAATATTTAACCTTTTACTATATTAAAAAAAGACTAATAATGCTATTTTTTATAATATTACTGTAAAAATAAGGTTTAAAAGATTTAGCAGAAAAGAATAGCAAATTGCAAATGATTATTAGCTAGATCTTTAAATTGTAGAGATACTTTTACTGTCTCTATTTTAGGCACGGCAAAGCTTGTTTTCTGCCGTGCTAGAGGTACCTTTACAAAAAAACGTATCACGGCAAAGGGGACGGTAGAAGGGAAATCCTGCCGTGCCGGACGTTTTTACCGGCCAAGAAACAGGCTCTTATATCGCCATCGCTTCACAGCCTGGTCGAATCAGTTGCACAATTCGAACGATGCGCTTCATACCCAAGTTTTTGACAGGGCGACCCAAAGAAGGTTACAAGCCGAAGTCGTGGGCTGAAATTGCAACCTCTGGTATGATAGTCTCGGGCTCTGATATTTACAAAGCATTTCCCAACTGACCGGCGTGCAGCAGATCAGTTCAAAAGTCATGTCAAGAGTCAGCTTGGTGGTGGGCAGCACATTCGACGGTACGAAACAGATTACCTCGAGCTTGCAACGGGCCAGTATGGGATGACGAGGGACGGAACGCAGTGTGAGCATGAGACCCGCTGCAAATGCTTTCTAGCTCCTTGTCTTGCTAATACAGGAACTCATGCAAAGCTTGGGGAGAGCATGATCTTGAGAAGTTCCTCGCCAGCAGATTGCCATGTGAGTTCCGGTCAGATCTCCAGACAGCGCGTCCTCTCTGGTACCGTTGATTGGCGCGACTGAGCTCATACCCTTACCTCGGCGAACCCCAGCCCCCTAAAGCCCTAACAGACTGCGACATGCTCGCCGCCTTGTCTATTATACTGCGCCGGCCAAGCTGGTTCGGGCGTTCGGATCGTATGGCGACGGTCGACGCTACCATCGCAGAAAAGTACGCGCGCAAATTCCGCGCGTTGTTGTTCCGGAGCATGCGACTGTCACAACATCCAGAGGACAAAGGTCAGGAGGTGACCCGTCCTCGGAGTGAGCAAGACGACGAGGATCTGCGACCGGTGCATTCGCTGCTTACAAGGAGCCGACGCTATCATTCGGAGAGGTTTCCAAGTATGCTGAAACCAGGCCCGCCTATCATTGCACTTCAACATCTTCCGTCTTCAAACTCTACAAATTTGGATGGGATTGTTCCTCAAGACGAGTTCGAGACCTTCTTCAGGATTTGCATTTATCTTGACTCCGGAGGTCAAGGAGTGAAGCCGAAGGCAGAAACCAGTCAGCCTCCCAGAGGAGTCGATTGGAAGGAGTTCGATGCCATAATTGCTTCCGCGCCCATGGCCAACCTGCACAGACTGCCGATGCATGAGATTAGAGAGGTAGGCAATCAGTCGTCTTTCATTCGGGGCATGACGCTACTGTTCTTGCCTTTCGTTTCGCCGGCCGAGAAGCCCGCGACAATCGCCCACCACGAGGGTGACAAAGAGCAAGCTGTCCCCCTCTGACGGTGATTCCATCGACGGCTTCCACGGAGACGGTTCTCTTCGGAACTTTCTGGGGAAGTCGATACCTCGCCGTAGATCCGGTAGCCTAAGTCTACCATGGCACCGACGAACTCAAACTGACTGTCTGGACGGGGCATACGCGGCTACGACCCAGTGGGACTCGATGAAACAGGTCGCCTTCTTCAAGCGGCCCACACTAGCTCGGGCGTTCGCCAAGATTGTCCTCCGCGGTAAGCTGGTGTATTTTATAACGGGCCTGGCCATGACCATCATGAGTTTCTGCGGTGAAGGTCAAATTAGAGCGGAGTTCCAACTCAAATGCGGACGACTCCTACACCTCCTCTTCAGACTCCTCAGACTCCTCTTCGGCTTCCTCTGCAGTACTCCCACTACTGATTATCGGCCTCGACGTCTGCATCCCATCATTAATCATCTCCCTCTTCAGCCCTGCCATGCTCCTCAATATATACCGTGGCAACTTTCGGTCAACGCAGGCCCTCTTCGTCGGGATGGAAGGCAAATCTTACAGTCTTGGCTCCGTGAACCGCAATCTCTTCGGTTTCGACCATGGACGTCTCAAGTGGAGCGCCGCGGGCAGTCCATTGTCCCGCCACGCACTCTCGCCCGACACGCGTGCCTCCAGGCACCTGGGCGCGACGGATGACATTCAGGACGGGAAAAGGGTCTTCACTGTCGTGGGTACTTACTCCATGCTAGCGACGGCCTTCTGGGCCACCCCCCCCCCGACCGCGGTCATGGTCTGCGGCCAGCAGGGAGAGAGGCATGCAGCGTGCCTTCCTGTGCTCCACGTCTGCGCGGGAGGCCGTCATCCGCTTGAATACGACCGCTGCTGGATGGTTGTTCCGGATGAATCGGTTCCGGTTTGTGTTGCGGCGGAGGGCAGATGATGCGGCAGCGAACGCAAGCAAGGACGGGGCTGCCATATCGGGGCGGAACGGGGCAGCAAATGGGTACCTTGGGCCAGAGGCCGATTCACACGGCAAATGGGAGGGTTTATGGGGCAATTGTCATGCTGACCTGGCTCTACTACCGTTCATGTGGGTAAGTTATTGCGCCGCACGGGAGGAAGAACCCACCACCACGGATGTCCCGCGAGGCTGATTCGAATTTTCCAGCTCATGTTTGATGTTGACTTTGATACATCTCGTGAAGGGACCTCCACACATGTCGCGATGCGCGGATGCGTCACAGGGTCGCGGTCGCCTGGGAAACTGCACTGTAAAGACAGAGAACCTTCGCTCCGCTATACACTGTACCTGCAGGACATGTCGCTTGCACTGAATCATGATGAGCGCAAGCTCTTGGACCTCTCAGAAGCTAACACACTTAAGCGCCCTATTGTGCGTCCGGGCCAGAATGGGAAGCTTCCTAGGCCTCATTCGGTGCGAGTCTACCACGTGATTCACTCAGTGAACCTCCCACGTAAAAGATCGCACACACTACGTTGATAGCTCCCTTTATTTCCTTCCGATCAAGAATTCTTCCGACTTCTTTACTGACTTCATACATCGTGAGGTCCCAAAGAGTTAAAGAGGCTTGACGGACGTGAACACACACTGTTCCAAGGTTAGCCCGACGAGGCTACTAGTATCTTCTGCTCATTTGGTTTCCAGATTTACCTGCTGCCCTTCATAACTTTTTGGTCCTTCCATACTCCTTGGCCTAATTTGATCCGGAGGAAGTCTTCTTACTTTCGCAAGCCAACACCAACAAAGGCCGAGCGAGCTACAAATAATCTGCAACGCCTCCATACCAACGTGCATACAGTATATCGCAACGGTGGAGGTCTCATCCACCAACCTTGGAACAGAAACTGCACTGGCACGTGACGACCTTGCCCTTCAGCTCGGTATTCTCACTAGAGCTAACCTCAGAATCGAGCTATGGCATCTTTTGAATCCTGCCCAGTGGAGATCAAGCTACTCATCCTCGGGCACCTGCGAAATGACGATTTGCGAGCATTCTGCCTGGTCAACAAGTCTTATCAAATCATCGCCGAGTTTCTGCTATACTCGAATGTCGAAATCACATGGACGGACGTCCGAGACACGCGTTTCGTCGCCCTCGTGAGAAGCATCATCCACCGACGCGGGCGGGCTCTTGCATGTGAGATCGGCAGCCTCAAGCTACAGGGGGCCAACTTTTGCGTCCATGATGTCCGCGACCTGTCGCGTTGGCCACGCAGGGCCCAGATGCCTGAAGAGGATGCAGAAGCATTAGCCGCATTCGTGGGTACATTGGCGGTCCCGTTCCAGGACGCGTGGCAGCAGGGCATTCGCCGGGGCTCAGTCGATGCTTTGCTCGCCTTGCTATTATCACAACTTCCGAACTTGAGATGCTTGTTCGTAGGACCCAACTTCGATGGGATGAGCCACTTGATCGGGCAATATCTTCGGTATTCACTCTTCCAAAGCACAGACCCCCGACTTTCGCGTCTACAGCATCTCGAAGAGGTCTCGTTTGGGCTCGGTTGGGACAGGAATAATATCGGACATAGCACAGTTTACAACCCGAACAGGGAGGCGGCCGATCGTAACACATTCGAGCTCCTGCCACTGTTCTACCTTCCCCGCCTGCGACGCTTCGGTGCCTCTCTGGATGATAGTCCGCTTGCTTTCAAATGGCCTGCAACAATCGCACCTACTCCAACGGCCATGAAGTCACTGGATTTAAACTTTATTCGGGAGTATCAACTAGAGGAAATCCTTTCCGTTACCACGAAGCTCGAGTCTCTCCGGTGGAGCTGTCACCCGTATGCAGGCGGACCGGATGATTCAGACACCATAGTCAATTTGGATCAAGTTGTGGCCGCCGTCTCTCATGTCCGGGACACGTTGACAGACCTCTCTCTGGCCCTGGAGGTGAGCGCCTATCCTACTCTGCTCGACGCGCCCCAGGTCAGAACACGAGGGTCTTTACGGGGTCTTGTCGCCATGGACAATATCAAAACATTCTGCGCCCCTTTCGTGCTGCTGATTTCTGCGCCGATCCAGGACACGGTCCCCAGGAATGTCGAGCATGTCACCATTACGGACGACCAGTACTTGACTGAGGCTTGGTATTGGATAAACGACTCATTGAGCATCAGACCTTACTTGGACACACTCCAGGCATGGTTAGATGTGTGGCGGGAGTGTCATCCCCGACTTCAACGTGTGACACTGGTTCATGCCCAAATGTGGCATGAACTCGAGTTCTATGGAGGCCCGGAAAATGGCACAGAGGAGCTGGAAAACATGTTTGCCAGAGCAAGAGTTAGTTTGGAAATGGTATAGGAGGTTGAAAATCACGAAGATTGAAAGTGTTTTCACGTTGTATGTAGTCTTGATTGAATCAAATCATCATGGACATCTCAAGGCTCCAAGTTTCGATGAACTTGATCTATGGCTGAATAGGAGGTTATCCCAGAGTAAGTTGTACTGAGGGAGGCCCTGCTGGGGGAGGTTGGCCCGCGTGAACATTAAAGCACGTATCCAGGCCAATTGGAACGATCGAGATCCCCCATCACTTGTCATTTGCCCAGTCATCCAGATCATCCCACAAAGCTGGATTTTATCAATAGACTCAGCCCCGCCACCTGAGCAGCCAATGTTTTGAGACCATACGCCTCAACAGGAGTGTCGGCGGGTGTAGCGGAGATGGATTCGATGTCGGCGTCCCTTGGAACTCATTGAGTCATCGAGGATAAATGAGAAGCCCCGATGATCCGTGGATCCCCTTTTTGTGACAACGCCAGGATGATCTCATTGCCGAACGCCAGGGCAGACATTATACATTCGGCCACTTCTTCGTGCCAATGCCGTACTGTGCAGCACCCGCCCACATCTGTGCCATCGCGTCCTTCATTATCTGCCAGAGCCGTCCCTCGGTAGTGGTGCTTACGGGCGGCTTGAAGGTAAGATGCGAACTCCACGCCCAGCCTCTTTCGGCTGCTCGACCTGGAACGACCTGGCACCCAGTAACTTGGTCCAGGCACTGTTACCAGAGGCGAAATAGCTTACATCCCATTCCTGGAGAAAAGCATGCCGCGAACGGATAGCCCAAAGTCACTTTCAGCAGACTCAGGGGGCTTTTGGGGGTACTGACATCATCGGCAAGTATGAGTTGACTCGATAGAGATGGCATAAGGGCAATGCAGAGCTCTGTCACTCATTGCGGTCAAAGAAACATTGTGGACCAATGCGTTTGGCATTTCTATGCCGCTGAAATTGTATTAATAACGAGGTAAAATCAGGGTCTTCAGACTTACACTGGCGGTTGACATCAATCCAGAGACTTCGCGAGCGAGAATCGAGAGGTAGCAGTGAAAGACGAGATTCAGAGGTGCATAAGCCCGTGCATCAAATCTGACTGCAATTGCTCGTTGAAGACTGGCAAAGGGAAGACCCTCTTCATAACAACCAAGCCTATCCCGTAGCCTGAAAGATTGAAAGCCATCGTTACACTGGAGCAAACCCTATACTTTCTCGTCTAGCCCTGTGAAGTCGTTTCCAGCGATAGATCAGATACCTGTGTAGCAGTAAGGATGAGCATGTACACGCATGCGTCGTTCACGGCTTTCTCCAAGGTATTCCAGGATCGTGTTGAAATCTCGGATGAAATATGACTTCTTCACTAGGATCAGCCTTCTCTCAAGCCGGCCTCTGACGGGGCTGGACTGCTCCACAAGTTTTCCCAATCCGGAGATGGAAGACAGCAACCAATGGATAAGAATAAACTCCTGACAATATTGCCTGTAATGGCGTATTGTTGGTTCACGACGAAGGCTTTTCCAGGCCGTTGGGCCTATCCGGAGCGGAATCTTCCCACGCGCCGGGACCACAATGTTTCTTCGTCGCTACGGTAGATGAAGAGAGCTCTACGAAGATCGGGTGCAGTAGCAGTATGTAAGAAAATGGCCCTGAAAGAAACACCTCTGTGAGGCCAGGCCTCGCGGGCAGCCCATATGTGGAGGTCAATCCAATGCGGATTCACTGCCACCCCTGTGGACTACCCGAGTACCATGCCTAGCAGCTAAAAGATTCTCATGCACGTACCCCCATTTTAGCATCATCATCACAATCTACGTAATCAAGAGAGACGCGCCTTATTGGGAGACTCCGAGGTTTGTGACATTCAGGCACACAGCGGTATAAGAATGGCATACAATTGATTACTACTGGTGGTCTACGACACGAGTAAGCATTAAGGAATCGCCACACATGTTCATCCTGAAATTATCCGTCCTCCACAAAGAACAAGAAGAAAACCCGCCAAGAGACCTGATATACGAAACCTGCGTACTATCAGTCGCACCTGTGCGCCATATTATCTGAGTGGGTGATTTAGTGCCTGCCTAACACCACGCAACGAGGTTCTTTGGGAAAGTCTCAAGTGCTCCCAACAGAATTGATGCAGTTGTTGTCACCTGCGATTGTGGGTCAGTCATTCTTCTCTTTTCTTTTCCAGAATTGGAGAGCAGTTGTGTCAAACATACAGAACGGGTTGCCGACATAGTTCGATGTCAGTATACCACTGGACGGATCGTTACTCCCCTGGTCTACGAAGCTATTCGACCGTCAGAACAACAAATCACAAGTTCGGGGTCGGGATTGCGAAGGGGACAGAACTGTCGCTCGGAGCCTTGGGGGACATCGTGCACCCGGGTCGCCGTATAAATAGAGGGACTGCATGTGATACAACCCAGAGTGGCAAGTATTCTCACGTACTGAATAGGAACAGAGCCGCAGGCTGAGCAGCCGTGCTCGCCAAGGGCATCAGCCAGACTGCGGATGGAGCCGAGCGTGATGGTGGCGCCGTCAGCCATGTTCTGCGGGAAGAGACAGACACCCCCGCTACCGATGTGGACATCAGTAGACAGGCTGAGAGAGCCCGAAACGCCGGCCAGGTCGCCCCCGACGTCGGCGCCGATGGTGATGGAAGCCGACGTGCCTATACACACGACATGGTCGCCGTTTGAGTAGGCTGTGTCGCCGCTCATCGTGGTGGCGTTGAGAACGTCGTGCCAGAGCTGATCACAGCTTCGAGTGTTAGCGGCAGTCCGACTTCGTTTGTGGACTCTTGCAGTCCTTGGGGTTTGTTGTTTAGGGTTATTGGGTATGCTTGGGCACTCTTGGGCATTTGTGGGTATCATTTGAGGAGGTCCGAGTCCTGTGTAGCAGCGCTCCTCTGGCATCATGGAGATAGAGGAATCTGCTAGGGTGGAAACCTTCGAATATTACACAGCCTCGAAGAAAGAACGGAAGCACGGTTTGTAGTTACCTGGACGATATTCATTCCGGACTTGTTCTCGATTGATGCCAAGGGGCACAGGCCGGAGCCACGGCAATTAATCCCCAAGGCCGAAGCAGTGGCGAGAACGGATGCTGTGCCTAGGGCAATGGTCTTGATGGATGGCATAGCGAAACAAGAGGAAAGCGCAGTAGCTGTGAGGCAATATAGGAATGAAAGACGTTGGTATTCGGCGATGTAGGTAATGTCTTCGTGTTCGGTGTATGGAGGTTCGTACAAGTTGAAATCTTCTAGGTGAGGACACCGAGGAGATGTCTGCATTTTGTATTGCACACTGTCATTAGGCACTTCCCATAATAGCTTGGCCATTCGGTTCGATAACTGGCCGTGACGTGGGGGAAGGAGAGCTCAGCCCCTTCAAATTGGGGGCGATTCCGAAGGGGTGCTTTACCATTACAGCACAAACGCTTTGTTCTTGTGGTTTCGTCGTCAAACGGTGCGGGCCTTTCTTGGGGCCTGCAAGGCCGCAAGCCAGCACGGGCAGCCGAAGTTTCGAAATTAACTCGGGAGGTTGTTTTCTTCTCCCTAGAGTCTTCACGAGATTCTTTGGCGTCGGAATAGGCGGCTGTCGCTTACTCGACCACCATGGCAGTCAGACCGCCCCGATTTCATTCCGGTCTCAATAGGCGCCACATACACTCAGGAAGCAAGGCCGACGACCTCATATTGAAGCTGTAGATTGTTTCAACGAGTATAGTTGAAGAATTTCTTGTAGACTTGGTCCCTCTGCCGTGGCCCACGTTCCTGTCCCCAAGGCACGCACTCTCACCTCGCGGTTCATGTACTCAACCCATACGATGTCCTATCCAGGACAGGGTGCCTTACGCGCACTGGAACTTTGGTGGTAGCAACGATACAGAAGGGGCTGGACCAACGAATCATTCGCCATTCTTTGCTCCAGTGATTCAACCTACATTGCAGGCAGGGACAGATGCAATGGTCTTGGCGGCGCTGACGTTTCTGGTCAAATGATGCTGACCTGATCTCTGCTCAATGAGGTTCGAGTCGATGCAGGGCCAGGGGGAGGGGGGCAAACCGGGTTTTGGTGGGTGTCAGAGGGCAGCGCAGTGATGATTGAAACAGTGTTCATCTGCTACCTGAGATAGGCCATGTCCGTAGAGCCTCACTAAGAATTATATTTAGAACACAAATCCCTTTCGTGTGAGAGCCCCTGGGAGGTTCTTCCAACGTGCACATCCGTCTCCAAGCTACAAGTTCGTCCCTCAGCGTATAAGCTTATTGTTGACGCAGGAACGCAAGAGCCTCATTGAATGCGCAAGACGGGATCGTGCTTCAAGCGGCAGCCCCCATGGCACTATGCCCTGCTTCCCCTCCAATTCTCTTGCGCCGAGAGAACAGTGATAGGATACAGGCCACTCCCATGGAAGCACAAGCAAACGCAGACGTCACTTTCAGGCCGTCCATGTACGCAATACGTATTCCGTGGAGGCTTGGGCCGAACGACTCGAGTTCTGTTGCTCCAACGGCTACCACGGCAGCAGGATCCACGTCGGGTGCGGCTCCGGGCAGATCCAACAGCAGCCAATTGTTAAACGCGGCCGCGGCACCGGATTGCATGAAGGCGGCGCCGATGGTTTGGAAACCTGTAGGGCAAGGATCCGGTGAGCAGGAGAGGAATAGAGGTGGCGATCCGAAGGAATAGAAAGCCACTTGCTTACACATGAGAATTGCAGTTGTTGCCGCCATGTCATTTTCATTCGAACTTGCCTGGGACATGATGATTGGCACTTGTACGCCGACTCCGTTACCGACGCCAGCGAGGATCTGGTAGCCCACCCATCGCCCTGTGCTGGTTCCAATGTCGTACGTATAGATGAGACCACACCCGGTCGTGGCAAGTGCAGACCCGGCTACCAGAAAGGGGGCGGGATAGCCGGTAGCAGAGATCATGATGCCGCTGAAGAGCGTGAAGATGGACACCGCGAGGATGAAGGGCAGGTTGTGGACGGCCGACTCGATGGCGGAATCGCCGTTGATGCTTTGGAAGTAGATGGGCAAGTAGTAGATGAGCGCAATGTATGAGCCGAAGAAGAAGAATCCCACGAGCGAGGGCACCGCATGGCGCTTCACCAGGCGAGGAGCGCACATGGCCTTTTCACCCATGTACAGTTCCCACCCAACGAGAGCAGCCAGGATCAGCACAAAGCCGACAATTAAACCAATCGCCACTGAGCTGTTCCAGGGATAAGTCATGCCCCCGTATTGCATCGCGAGGATATAACAAGTGACGCAGGCCAGCAACAGACCAGTTCCGACGGGGTCCATCGGGATGAGCTTTGACCTCAGGCTGATGTTGCCATTGGTCTTTGAATCAGGCGGGCTCTGGAAGAAGACGATGATGATGATAGCAGACAAAGCCCCCACGGGGGGATTGATGTAAAAACACCATCTCCATGTGACCTTCTCGGTGAAGACGCCTCCGAGCAGTGGCCCCACGACGGACGCAACTCCTAGTATGTCCAATTAGCTCTCTACTTTGAAAAAGCCGACGTACCACTTGAGTCTGACACCTACCATATGAGAGACCGATCAGTCCCGTGAATATGGGTCTTCTCCGCGGCGGCGCAGAGAATGCAGCCAGGGTGAATGACCCTGTGTTCACGCCTGCGGCACCCAGTCCTGCAATCGCGCGGCCAACGATCAGGGCCACGGAAGAAGGGGCCACAGCGCAGATGAGACTCCCGATTTCGAAAATAAAGATGGCGAGCAGATATGTAATTTTCAGGCTAAAGAAGCCGTAAGCCTTTCCCCCTGATCCATTGTCGCGTTAGCAGCGCTTGGTGACATAGCAGGACACAGAACATACACGCTGTTTGGAAGCTTGCAGTGGCCAGGAAGAAGGCTGAGCCATACCAAGCCACGTCACCTAGGCTGTGGAACTCGTCGGTAATTCGTGGGATAGCTGTTGCAATGATTGTCTAGTGATATCAAAGGTGCATGTCAGTATACATGTCTCGAGTCCCAAAATTTTGGTCAAGGACTTGGGTTGCTCACGGTATCAAGCGACGTCAGGAATATGGCCAAGACGAGAGCAACCACCACGAAGACCAACCCAAGGCCCGTGGGATAGTCACCCTCTTCGGTGCCAGCTGACACCGACAATCGCTCTGCTCCGTTCTCATCCTGTCGTGCCGACGGATCCTTCTCCCCAAGTGAGGCCCGCTCCGGGACACGGTTGGCGGCTGCAATGTCTTCCATCCTCGTCTTCGAGATGAAGGCCTGCCACCCATGCGACCCATTCTGATGTTAGGCCAGGCCATCTCTTTATTGAAAGCGCATTTCTCATGAGCGTTACTGTAGACCCCCCGGACTTAAGAAGGGGTTAAGGGGAGCAAGAACCCGTTCGCATGACGAAGAGCGTGCTTCGTTCCAGTTGGAACTTAATCCTGGACAGATTTGCAAGTGTCAATTGAATAACCACGAACCTGTTGCAGCCTTGTCTTTGGAAGTAGGTTACGCTACTGGTGGGGAGCCCTGTCAGCCCTGTGCGCTACCGGCGGGGTGCCCTGTCAGCCCCATGTGCTACTGGCGGAAAGCCCCGTTAGCCCGGTGCGCTATTGGCGGGGTGCCTTGTCATCTGTCAGCCTCAGGTGGGCAGGTTGGAGTGATATCGGTGGGGTACTCCGCCAGCCACTGGTGGGGTAGATAAGTCTTTGCAAAGTACGGAGTACGCTGACTTAAGGCCGTGTCATGTCCGGGGAGAGGACGTCAGCTTCTTCTTCTTTCTTAGAGCGTGGAGCGTACGCATTGCCGGGCATCCTGAAGATGTTAGCTTGGTAGTTGAGAGGATTGAGGACGGCGATAGAAGAGAATGACTGAGCTGGAGGGACGGGGCCATGGGCCAGCTTCCAAGGCGTTGAGATGCAGTGCAGGAGCCAGAATGGCTTCAAGCCTGCTCTTGAGACAGCAGCTTGAACACTGTCCGGTCTGCCTCGCGAATTATCTCCCTGTTTTATTGTCTCTCAACTCACGGGCAAGCTCCCCGGCCTGTCCCATGGCCCGGATTGTAATGGGTTCCGGCAGGAAAATGCTAATGAAACCCATTAGAAAACCTACCTTTGAGGTTATACTCAGCTTCCGGGCTTAAGCTGAAAGCCTTCAAAGGAAGGAAATGCCAGTGATTGTCATTTTGCTGATTGAATCGCTGTGCTGGCACAGGGAGCTTGTGCGTGCTTAATAAGAGACAGCATGCATACAGTTGTGTGATTCGCTCGCTTTTAACACGTTATTCCGTCTGACATCGTTTTGTGCGGGGCTCAGGAGCCTTCCTCGACGTATGCATTCCTCCTGTGTTCATTACTTCCCCTCGCGATCTACGGCATATGACTTCAAGGCCCACGCTAGAACCACTAGCCAGTGACTACGATAAGCATCGACATGAATCCGGACGTCATATGTCTCAGGAAACGATGTTCTTATTGCGAGCGCTCTTTCTCCCGCTGGGAACATCTCTCCAGACACGAACGCTCCCGTAAGTCTCATCACCCATGCCAATGTCAATGCTCTGACTTTGTTTTCGCCAGATCGCAATGAACGTCCGTATCGATGCACGTCCTGTAGCGCAGCCTTCAGCCGACAAGATACATTCAAGAGACACCAGTCACGTTATCATGGTCGTCAGCCCATGGAGGGCGGGAACCCCGAAGTCGCACCGGTGACGGCGCCGAACGGTTTTGAATCTGTCGGTGCAATGCAACTCTCTGCCTTCGACCCAACCGACCTATCACTCTCGGGTGGCACCACATTACGTTCTTCGACTCCGGACCATGTCTTCCCACTGTTTTCTCCCACCGACCTGACCCAGGGTGCACACGGTTATTTGCCTACCGATCTAGCAGTGGCGGTACCCTTGGAGAATGTGGCTCGTCCAAGACAGACGACAGAGTCTTCCTTTTGGAAAGGCTCTTTTCTTATCTCGGAGTGGAAACACCGTCAATTACTCGACGAGATAGACCTAGTTCGACTGGTGAGCTCCTGCATGGTGCTCGTGTAGAAATAGCTGAGACCCCAGGTGCCCAGTCCCTGACCGTCAGTACAGACCCAAGGACCGAGCGATTGTGAGATCCCGACCCGCTTCGCCTTGGAAAGGTTGTTGAACACCTTCGCCGAGTGCTGCCTCATAAACATCCCGTGTATCCACACGCCGACCTGGCAAGCGGAAACAGCTCCTCCGTGTATGCTTCTCGTCATGGCATCTATTGGCGCTGGCTACCACGATGACGATGCAACCTCCTCTTCGCTCTGTCGCATCGCCAGAGCCTCATTAATGGCATACGTAAGATTAACAAAGGCGCACATTCAGGATATTTACTGATGCGCAAAAAATTGAGTCAACCCCGCACACTATCGCAGATGAGCCAGTCTGGGTGCTTCAGTGTCTTATCCTGATCATGATCCGGGGCTCCAAAGACGCGAGTTTCCATAATTATCAAGAAGCCATATCGCTGGCGTCACTTTTGGTCGAGGTCCGTTTAGAGAAATCGACAAATAGCCGTTCTCTTTCCCGTGCATCTCAAGACCCCTATAACGTTTCTTCTCCTCTAGAACCTACTTGCCCGAGGCCCACTCAAATGACAACGCTAACCTATGAATATGCTTGACAGGGTGTTCGGTACAGAAAATGTTATCCCTGTGCACCAGAACTAGCTAGAGACGAGATTGCTCTCCTAGAGCAATGGCACGAGTGGGTCGAAATTGAGACCACGATACGGTACGAATTCGACTTTGCCGCCTTGTACCGAGAGCAGGAACGTTTAATGAAAGACTGCAGGACCATATGGGCGACATACGTCTGCTTGAGCGCCATACGGGCCAATTTCGAGACCTCGTATGGTCTCACTAACATGGATATAAGCGACTGCCCTCTGCCATGTGAAGAAAATGAGTGGATGAGCACAACCCCAAAGACGTGGCAGGCCACCAGACAGTCCAATTGCAAACCATCAATTCATTTCTCGACTGCGATGGCGAGCCTCTCGTCAGCTCAGTCCGGCCCGCCGCCGAGTCTCAGTTCTTTTGGCTTGTATGTGGTGCTGCACGGCGTAGCGAAACAGCTGGCCAGCCTATATCAGGATGCTTGGCTTCCGGCTGCAACGTCTACGCTGGAGCAACAAGCAGAACAGGCTCTGGACAGGTGGCGGATGACTGCTGAACAAAATCCCGAGTTCCACATCTCCCCGAGGTACCCGGGTGGAGTGATCGCGGCAAACGCGCTTTCGCTGTATCGCCAGGCTTACGTTCGACTGCATGCAAACTTCGAACCTCTCCGGTCAGCCTTTGCGACGCGCAATATGCAGACAATTCTATACAGCATGCAAGATATGAAGGTTGTTATATCGAGCTCAAATACATGCCTGAGAGCAGCTCGATGTGCGTTTGAGGCCTTTGAAACCTCGGTAAAGATGGGACTGTGCCTGACCGACTCCATCTCGGGATGGCACCGCAAGTTATGGTTCAACCTATACTCGATAGAAGGCTGTACGTATTACCTGGATTATCCACCCCGGCTTCCAAAATCAGGTCTCTATGCTGCTTTACAGTTTCCTATAGACTAATACTTGGTACAACTGAAGGTCTTTTTCTGAGCTTTTGGCTTCGGGAACAATTGACCCGTCCTCCATGCCAACGATCTTCCGAAGAAAACGATCTTGTTGGATTGACCTATGAGACGCTGAGAGAGGTTAATCTGAGCCCAGTACTTGCAGCTAAGCCATGGCCCGTACAGCTTGTGTATGCATGGGCTTTAGTGTTCCAACTCTGCACTGCATCTGGACTTCACAGCGTTATTGCCAAAGTGCTGGAAATATATGCGGACGGTTTGGTAGACTAGAGCTAGAGTAGGATAAAAGAACCAATGGTGGAAGCATATAGAAAGTATATCTTCTGAACATGGACCTGGGTTTTCAGGTCTCACGATAGAGCAGTGAGCGTGGTGGTATGAGACTCTTTCCGGCAAATTCACAGAGCGTTGACAGACACGCATCCAATTAAGATTCCAATGAAAGACCCGGAGACAAGTGGAAATCCGGTGGTAGCTACTTAGCCATGCTGTCTATACCTTTACGTTTCTATTTCTATCGGTCAGCCGACCTTTCACCTTGAGAAACCTAGGGTTTTTGAGCATATGCAAGGCTAAGGCTACCTAGGTAAAACTTACGCGCTATGACGAAAGGCCTTCTACGTCTTAGCTACTAATAAATGTGGCGAGCAGGGCGAGGCGTTGGCCATATAGAACGGTATATTGTGTAAGTCTATTGTATGAAAAAGACAAAGGAAAAAGCGAGTTGTTAAATAGTAGGGGAGCTTCGGAATAGTGGGGCCGGCAGAGACCCCTGCTCGCAACAATAAATATTTATCTTCGTTTTTCCTTTTTCTTTTTTTCCTTCTTCCTTTTGTCTTTCTTTGCACCGTGCACCATTACTGTTACTATAGCTGATCATGTTCGTTTTAAAAGGCAAGAATATATAGCGAGTAGCAAGTTTATGTTTCATTGGATCACTTCTTGGAAATCATACTTGTGGATACAATCAATGTGTATTTGCAAATCGAGTGATTGAGAAGGAAAGAGGGAAAGACTCAATCCCTCAACATAAAACCTGGCTACTGAAGTATATATGCTCGTGGCAAATTGGTGTAAGGTTAGTCAATTCCTGGAGGGGTGTGTATCTGGTCTGGTCCGGTCCGCGGCGGTCCGGTGGGCCAAGCCTACGGGAAACCGATTTCTATATTAAGACTAGCGGGCATTCACGTTAGTAAATGCCGGCCTATAAAGACCGCGTTATACGCTAGATAGATTCATTTCTTTTCTTTTAATTAACTACCTTTCTAACTACTTTACTAATCTTATATTATTGTAAGGTCTAAAGCAGAACAAAGGCTAACTATTGTAAATATATAAAAATAATTATTTTTATTGGAAAACTTTCAAATTTATAAAAAGTATATGCAAATAAACTAATAATTGCAAAATAAACGCAAAACAACATCCTTTTATCTTTCCTACCTCCCTACTACCCTCCTCATTTATCAACTATTATAATAAACCTTATCAAATCTCCTAAGCTACTAAGCAACCCCTTTTAAGCTCTAAAAAGTCTTTATAGTTACTTTTTAGAAAACTTATTTGCCGGCCTAGGAAGCAGCCTAAGAAGCGGCCTAAAAAGCAGCCTAGGCAGTAGCAATTAAGCCTATTTACTTAGTCAAAAGGGTAGCAAAGCTAGAAAAGCTTTAATATAATTGCAAAAAAGCTTTATAAGCAAAAACCTCCTAAACGCCTTCTCTACAAAGTAAAAAGGCATTAAAAATATTAACGCAAAACTAAAAAAGATAGCAAATTACTTTGCTAACTAGTTTAATAACTAAATAACTAGTTAGATTGCTTTAAAAACCAAAGTTAATAAAAACTAAGCAGCTTTAATTATGCTTTATAAGCAGCTAATCAAACAAATTATAATAATTAATACTAAATATAGCAAAATAATAGTATATATTAAAAATATTAATACTAAGCTAATAAGCGCTAGCTATTACAACACTAAAGCTACTAAAGCCAGCTTTTTAACAGCTATTAAACTTAACCTAGCGCTGCAATTATACACAGGCATTAACACTTAACATAAAGCTTATTGTCTAAATAGCACCTTAAACCTTAACAGCCTTTATAGCAACTTAAAACAATAAAAAATCTTTACTAAGATAAAGAAAGCCATTAAAAAAACATTCTTATAAATAATTTTAAATTATCAAGCCTCTATTAACACAAAGCATATATATAAAAACAAAGTAACATTTCCTTTTTATCTAAAGATCTCTTGCGCTAATTATATTACTTTAAATTGCCTTTAGCAAATATAAATATTACTAAAAAGTATATTAATCCTTTATAAGAATTAAGCAATAAAAGTTGCTTTAAAACTCTTAGAAAACTTTTAATAACTTTAAATATAAATAAAAGCTTATTATTAATTAACTTAGGCGCTATTTGTTAAAAATATTATTTAAGTCTTAAATAACTACAACGCTATTTACTTTCTCTTATCTATATTTACTACTCTTTTATTATTTAAAGACAAATAATATTATAACTTTTTATAGCGCTTTAAAGATTTCTTCTTTTATTTATCAATATATAATTAATAATTTAAAAGCATTTGCGCAGTTTTTATAAATAAGATTAAAATATATTAGCTAAGCTTATATAGCTAAATCTTTTGCAACGTTAATTAGCATAATTATATAATTGCTTAGATTATTAAAGAGATTGTTATTTGCGCACAGCTTTACAACTACTAAGTAGTAAAATTATATATTTACAGCATACCAGCTGCTATAATATAATTATATAATGCTACTGCGCTATATTATAATTTTAAAGTTTCTTTAACTATTTTAAACCGCTTAAATATTATTAGCCTAACACTTATTAACACTACTATAACCTTTATAATCTTAAACCTTTAGTTTAATAACTATATTATTTTTTTAGTTAGTTATATACCCGCCAATGCTAACTAAAACAATAGCGCTGATTTTAGCGCTGCTTCTATTATAACAGCTATAGCTTATAAGAATAGCAACAAGTGTTATAATTATAATAAAATTAGTTACTATGTCAAAGACTATCATTAAAAGGTGATATTTCCCAAGCTTTATTAACCAATAAGCTAAAAGGTCACTCTAAAAAAAGTGCTTTTTAAAGACAACAAGGCCCTCAACAAAGTAAAAACCTTTTTTAAAGATAAGCGCAATATTTATTCCTTTACTCCCTGCAAACTTTAAGTTTATTTTATAATTAATAATAATAAAAACAATAATAAACAAACAATCGACCCAAGCCCCTTTAATCGCTTAGCAGACAATCTATTTAATGTTAACCTATAGTTTATTATTAAAAACTAGCTAAAAGACAAAGAGTAAAAATGCCGTAGCACTTACTATATAAAAGTAAGTACAAACAGAAACCCTCCTCTATTATAAAATAAACACCCTATAAGAAAAGGTAGTAGCAACCCTCACAACCTCTTTAAGGTATAACTGCCTTTGGGTAAAGAGTTTACTATCTTTTTTAACTATAGCTATTTATTAGTATATATTTCTAATAATTTAGCAATTAAATTGCAGACTAAGCTATATTAAACAAGGCAGCCAGCTATAATATATAGCGTCAAAGGAAAAAATCCGCCTATAAACTAAAATATTGTTATTAACGGCTAATTTGCTATAATAAACGGCTAGTTAAATAGCTTTTTAATAATAGATAGTATTATATTTAATAGCATATTTCTAGGCAATCTTATACTTAGCAAATTAATATTTTATAAATAAAGCGTTACTTATAAAGATAACTCTCTTTACAGCTAGTTGATTATCTTTTATATATACTATAGCTAACTAACCCTTTTATCTAATTAAACAACTTTAAAAATATATTATATAAATAAGCAGAGTTATATAATAAAAAAGGCTATAAAGCTAATAAATAAAAAATTAAAAGCATAATAGAGTAAAAGCATACTTATAAATAAACTTAATATCTTTTAATACCTTTAAAAGTATAAGACTTGTTTTCCTAGCCTTTTTAATCTAGCTAAAAGGAAAACCAAAGCTATTTGCAAGCTTTTAAAGGTATAATATACAATTAATATAAAAAACAACCCCTTATTTAAGCAAGCCCTATAGCAATATAATTTAGCCTAAAAACAAGCGATTTATAACTTTATTAAAACATATAATAATAAGCTAATATAGCTAAATAAGTCTCTTTAGGCTTTTGTTTTATATCTTATGCTAAAAAAGTTATTTAAACAAACTATTAAGCTTAATAAAAATAACTCCTAGGTAATATAGCGCTTTTGCTATAATTATTATAAAATTAATGCCTATATTAAAAAGCATATATACCCTTTGCTTAATATAATAAATTAGATTTAACGCATAATAAGCTATTATTAATATATATTCTTAAACTTAAAAGATAGGTTTTAGCATATTTTTATTTGCTTGTTTAATTATAAGAAAACTGCCTTTCTTACTTTTAATAGTTTATATAAATAAATTATAATGCTATTTAGCTTAATAAATGCACTTGCAACCTTTTAAGCATTAATTAAGAAAATCCTCAAGCCTTTTAAAGACTTTGTCCTTAAACTATTAGATAATATAGCAGTTTAAGCCAACTCTCTTTATTAACTTTATAAAAGATTGCTTTTTTTATTTGTATGCTTAAAAAAGTACAGCATACTTTTTAACACTTATAAATCTATTTTATTTTATATAAAAGGCATTTTTCTTAGCTTTGTTATTAATGCTAAAGGCATTAAGGCAAACTTTTCTAAGGTTGCCGCTATTAGAAATTGCCTTAAGCCTGCTATAACAATTAAAGTCTATAGCTTTATAAACGCTGCAGGCTACTTTTGCTACTTTATTAATAATTATTTAGCTAAGTTAAAACTTTTTATAAATTATTGTATAAAATTAAAAAAAGCCTTTATAAAGCTATCGCCAAAAGCTAAAAAGCAGTAGCAGCATATTTACAATCTTATTATAACTTTTCTATTAGTATATATTTTTAATTAGCAATTGCCCTGTGTAATTGATTTAAATGCTAATTAAAAATATATTAGCGCTTATTTTCTATAATTTTATTTTAACTTTTAAATTAGCAAGTAAGTTTTTTACCTTATTATTTACTTTTTAAAAAAGTTTAGCAAAACTTAGACCAGCTATTTAGCATAAAAGCAAAAACTTTTAGGCATTTTCTTAGCACTTTAACATTAAAAATATTAGGTTTAAAGTATTAAGGTCATTGTAATAATTAATTATAAAAGCCTTAAGTCTATTAAAATATAGGCTAATTAACCGCTATAAATTATATAATTTCTTAACGCTATAAAGCATTATAGAATTTATATTATTTATTGCTTTAGCATTATAAACATTTTTGCAAACTATTTTTTTAAACTATCTAATATATTTATTAATGTATTTCTCTTTGCTAAAACTAGCAAAGGGAAAGAGGTTGACGATGGTTAGCTGGCACCTAAAATTAAGCATCCTTATAAATTAAATTAGCTTAATTTGCAAACGATTTTTAAACACCTGCTGTCTAAAGTAGACCTTTTAAAGGCTATTAACTTTAACTAGGCATATAAGCACTTTATGGTTTATAGCAATAGCTTTTATAAGTTGGTTAAGTATAAGCGCCTACCTAGCGACCCTTTATATCTAAAAGGCCTAGCTGTAAACAGCACTGCCCTGCTAAGGGTATTTAAATTTAAGGACCTTTTAAAGTTAGTATAATAGCTTTATTTAGATTAGGGTTATTATATTATTAGTAATATAGTTTGTTACTTATTATATAGCTTTTAGCACTTAAAACTAATTTTAATAGCTTAGCAAGCTATGGCAAAGTATTTTTATTGCTAACTAATAACAAAGCTAAATGTAGGTTTATAGCTGGAAGGAAGGACCGGGCCTACGTTTGTCCGACTGGAGGACCGGTCCGCCGCAGACCGGCGCTAGCCGGCTACGGCTAGTGCGGAACGAAGGGGGACATAAGCCACCTTCCGTAGCCTCGTCCCCCAACGTAAATAGCCTCCCTTCCTTTTAATAACCACTAACTATGAATCAATTATATAACCAACAAGTGCACAATTCTACTAAGTAAAACTTTATTAATACTAATTAATAGTTAAATCGGTTAACTATAAATAGCAAGGTAAAAGAGATAGTTTACCTTTAAAGCAGTTTGCTAACGGTATATACGTTAAAATCTCGTAAGAAAAGGTACTGTGCTAATTCTTATAACTAGCTTTTATTTATATATTATGCTTGCTAGGCGTTCTTAACGCAGAATAACATTGCAAATAAATTTATAACCCCTTTGATGACTATACTTGGCAATATATATGTTACTACCTTTATTACGCTTTAAAAACTGGTCTTTTCTATGATAACAATAACCCTCTCAAATTTTACAATCTTTCCCTATTGCGTAGTTAAAATGCGTTTGCTAAAACTTAAAAGATCACACTCTATTACCCTAGTAACCACTCTGCTATTTACTTCGCTATTTATTTATTTATATAAAGAACCCTTTTAAAAATAAACAAAACACGCAAGCTAAGTTTCTTTAGCGTTGCTTTCTTTTGCATAGTTTTATTTTATATCCTTTGACAATAGTTTACTAATATACTAAACCCCTTTTCAACCAACTAACGACCTTTCTTACCTTTTTATATAATTGTTAACAATGGCAAACAATAAAGAGTCTATCTAAAGGTTGGTTTCCGCCTCTAGCAACTTTATATACAAGGACTTTATAAAAGAAAGCTAAGTTAATAAGATTAATTAGTTCATTGTTAACCCAACCCTTTAGTTTGCCTCTTTTATAATAGATTTAACTAATGCATATTTAACAACTTTGGTTGCAAAAGTAATACGCAATTATACTATTGAAAAGCTCTACAACGATAACCTCTTCTATGCCTTTTAAAAGGAATTTAACGGATGGATTAAGGAGATGTTTAATGTAGTTAATTAGAGTTTTTATTATAAGTTAAAGAGACTTTTTTGTGAATGAAGAGTTTATATTAGAAAGAAGAAGGGTAAAATGGGATAATAGTTTGTAGCCCTTTTTGCGATAGAAGACTTATCCCCTTAGGATAAAAAGGAGTTTAAGGCGACTACCTTTGAGCCTAGCACCCGCTTGCTATTGTAACTATTTAAGGCGGCAAAAGCTTCTTTAATAAAGTTTGTTAAAGAGGTAATAAGATTATAATAATAATCTTTTTCTCTATTAGACTAACTTCTCCCTTTTTCCCCTTAATTAGATTAACTTACTCTTTAAACTTATAATTACCTTTTTTAACTACGATGGCCTTTTTATCTCAACTAGGCAATTATATTATTACTTATATAAAAGAGAGAGGATATTAGGGAATATAATAAACTGGCATATTAACGCAGATCTTTTAACCCGCTTAAGGAACCTATTTATATATATATATAATGAGATTAATTATACTTAGCAATAAACGCACTTCTGCCTTAAACCTCTCTCTTAAAATATAACTTATATAAAACTCTCCTCCCTTGTTCTACTAGGAACAACTTAATTAACCTTAACCTATCTTTTCTATTTATAAAGATATAAGATTGCAAGAAAGCGTATATAGGTAAACTATATAATTTATTAGATGACAAGATACAGATCTTTTTTAGCATCTGCTGGCACATAGGCATCGCTGCTGAGCAATTCTACGCTATATTTCTTTATATCTTTATAGGTTGGGCTAAAACCTACTATATTTATTATATTAAGTAGTAGAATAGCTTTGCAATAGCGTATTAAAAGATTAAAAAGCACTTTAATATAAAGGTAAACTATTATTATTATTACACTAATTAAACTTTTATAATATTTATTAAAATAAGGCTGCGACTACCTGAGAAGAGCTTTTACAAGGTGCTTTAAGCTTTGCTTAATAAGCTATAACTATGCTAACGCGCCCTTAGCTCTAATTTCAAAGGTAAGAGAGCTTTAAGAACTATAGTAATCTAAGCATGCCGCAGGGTATATAAACTTAAACATACTTTTTTTAAGCTAGCAGAAAAGTATAAAAAATTATTTTTAAACTTGCGTTCGTTAGTTGAAACCCACCTTAATCGTTTTCTTCCCTATTAAATAATTACCAACAAACTAAACAAAAAGCCTTACGATTAATATTATTTAAACTGCTATTATAATAATAATTATAGCCAAAGCTCTTTTTATAGTAAAGGAGGCTTTTATCTGCGTAGTGGCTACCGCAGTAGCGGCCGTAGCAATGGCTGCAACTTTAGCAATTGCAACTATAGCGACTATGGTTAAGGTAATTATTATAGCAACTAAAAAAAAAAGTATTACGTTTATAGCAAAGAAGGTTGCTAGTTAACTAAACACTTAGACAACAAACGCTGCTAGGTAAGAGATTAGTATATTGCCTAGTATAAGTTTATAAGCATATTGGCAAACGAGTTTATAGTTTTTTTAGCAAACTACAAAGGATATAACTTTGACTAGCAATAGCTATAAGGTAACAATAATTATAAAGACTTTAGTAAGGATAATAAAGACAGCGCCGCTATTATCTAATACCTTATAAACTAAGCGTTTTTATACTATATAATAGATAATAATGTTTTTAGCCTTTTTAAGGCAAATACTCTAGCTACGCAGTTTTTTATTAAGGACCGCTATTTCAAACTTTGTTTTCAAAGCGTTCTTCTTGATATAGATGCTGCAAGAGTGTCAATTGCTGGTAAAAAGCAGTGCATAGCCCTTTAACGTAAGAACCCGTCCCTTTAGATTAATAAGGCGGCTGCTGGCTAAGCTTTTATTAAATTTAGTAAGGGATTAATAGTAACGTTAATTAACACTATCTCTTTTTATACACTTATTAAAAGAATTACTTTTTATGTTTTTAAAATCTTTATACCTTTTCTTCTTTGCTTTGCTAATATAAACTATCTAAGAGTATATTTTAACAATATTATAAACGAGTTGATTAAAGGCAATAAGGCTTTTTTAGTGGTCTGCAAGTAGGGCTACCCGTGGTTTTTTTTAAGCAAAATGAAATAGGCAGGAGCCTTTCTCTCAAAAGCCGAGTTACGACGGCTTTATCGTCGTTTTGGTTACCTAGCAATAAGTTAGTTATATTAAATACTAACGAAGGTAGGGCACAACAACGTTGATGAGAAGGCATTGTAATTAATTAAGAAGTTTTGCTACTACTGCTAGATAAACAGCTTGGCGCTACGACAATTTAAGTTTACGTTATACAACAACTACAATTTCAATTATAAGATCTTGGTCAACGTAATGTATCTAAACGGCCGTCTCGTTCTTTATATCATTGATGCCTCTACAGCCTTCTAAGGCGTACGTTTCCTTTTGTCTATATTAGCCAAAGTTACATAGGAAGCTTTACGCTAACTTTAGATTAACACCTACCAAGGCTTGCTAGATATTATTATATATAACGCTAGCACAAACTTTGCTTTAACAGAGTTTAGAAACAAGGCTAGGCTAATAGGGGTCACATGCAAATAAGTGCCCATAGAGGCACACTAGTCGATAGGTAAACTAGAGAGATATTACGGCCCCCTCCGCCGAGCATTTGAAATTCTATACGCTAAACTAGCTGGCATTACATCTGACGATGCCATCTTGCAAATGTGGTGCCAGCCAGTTCAGCGTACAAAATTTCAAATGCTCGGCGGAGGGGGCCGTGATATCTCTCCAGTTTACCTATCGACCAGTATGCCTCTACAGGCACCTGTTTGTCAAGGCCGTCAATAATACAGCAGGACCTGACGGCTTGGTGCCCACACTTTTGGTCTTTGGCGCCTACCCCCAAATCACAACGAACTCTCCTCTATCGCCTTTGACCCTTAAGCGGGCGGAGGCTATTTAGAAGGCTATAAGGGCTCTTTGCAAGGCATTGGCCGAGCGTTAAGTAAGTAATGCCCTCAACACTAGAAATAATCCTACAATAAACACAATACTATCTCTTTCCTTAAGAAGCAAAGTATGTATATAGCAAGAGAAGAAAGAGTAGCAAAGCCCTTATAAAATTACAGCCATTGATAGTTACAACGTTACTTTAAACATAGTCAACAAACTTGTTGTCTTTCGATTTACCCTCCTCTAACCATACTATTAAAACTATATAAACCCCAACTTTTCTCCCTTTTCTTAAAACAAAAACAATAAAGCCATTAACAACAATACTAAAGCTGCCGCTGATAAAAAAACAATGCTTATACCGCCTTAGCTACGTAAGTAAAAATAGCTATTAAGCTCTAAAAACAAACTAAAGAAAAAGGTTGCTGCTTACATTACTACTACTATTTATATTATAAAAAAGAAGAAAAGTGATTATAAACTAGTTATTAAGCTATAGAATAATAGCATTATTACAGCGCTAGGACTTTTATTTAAAGAGTTTAATATATGTAAGGTAAAAGACTTTATCGGCTAGGGCGTCTTTAGCTTTAAGCAATATAACGAGGCTAAGCACAGCGGCTATTATATATTTAAATTCCATATTGTTTAAAAAGTCAAAGGCAAAACCTCTAAGCTTTACAAAAAGTCTCACCTTATTATCTAAGGCTATAACAATATAGCTAAAAAAGCCATCCTTATACAATTGCCTATAATTTAACATGCAAGCTAGCGTTTGCTTTTTGCCTTAGCACCTTTATTTCTAAGTTAAAAAATAACGCTCTTACTTTATAATATTACGCAAGCTTACCCATAGTCACAGACAAAACTATTTTGTATCGTTTTGGCTGCTATTTTAATTAAACTAAAACACAAATATTCTGCTAAAATGATTATTTGGGTAATTAAACCACTATACAGCATTGCCAAGGCAGGAGTATATTGGTTTGCAACGTACCAAGGCTACTACCAAAAAAAGCTAGGCATAAAAACGTTAACCTACGACTTATGTTTTTTAATTATAAAAGAGCTACTATCGTCGTTTAGTTTAATAGGCATATAGACAAACAATACTCTAATCTTAGCAATAATCTCTTTTGCGGCTGCTAAAGATAAAAAGCTAAAAAAGGCTAAGTTTTAAGCAAAACTTAAAACATTGCTAACAGCGAAAATACCCTTTAAGTTTAATAACGCTAAGTTATTATTTAACGGCAATAATTTTCTTTTGTAATAAAAGGGTTAAAGCATAAAGATCGTTGTTGTTAATGCTAAGTCTTTAGACTACGCTTAACGCTACCTAGAACAAAAAGCCCAAGGTGCTTATATTGCCTTAATCTATTAGCTAAAGGCGGCATTTAACCTTTTTACTACCGCTTAAACCCTAAACTTTAACGAAGCTAAGTATGCTACGTTAAATAAGCGCTTTGCTTAACAAGCAGGCAACCTTTAATAAAGCTTATAGTACGTGCCTTTTAACCTTTCAATCGCTAAACTTTTTATATTTGCAAATAGTTTATTTATAAACAATAAAGATTTAAGTTCTTAGATTAGATTTATATTTATTTTTGCAAATGAGGTTGTTTATATAGATAATTAATTTATGATTTAAGGCAACTTTATTTATTAGAGCTTTACTAAGTATAAAAAAGTTACTTAGAGCATTTTAGCGTTAGAGATTTATAATATAGTTAATAGTTTTAACGTTAGACTAGCAATTGCAACAATAGTTTAACTAATTATAAACTAACTTGGTCTTCTACCTATTTCCCTTATTATATATATAAATTTATACTCATTGTATAAATGCCTCATTAAGCTTGGTACGACGAAGGAGAAGCGTTTAATAATTAATATAATAGCACTTTATTAATTATATAAACAGCAAGAGATCTTGGAAATTAGATAGATTAATAGAGATGACAACTTAGCTAACGCTATAACTAAAGCGTTGCTTAATTAAGCTTTAGAACGGCTTATTAACGACAACCAACTAGCTATACAAATGGAAAGATTTGTAGAGAGAGCTATAGACTAAAGTAACAGAAAGAGGAAGGATAGAAAGGAGAAGCGTATACGTATACGGCTAACCTCGTTGGGCAAGCAATTGCTTATTTAGACGTCTTTGTACAATGGTAGGAGGAAGTATACGATTGTATAGCTAGCGAAAGAGAAAAACTGCCAGTATAGGTTTATAGCTGGAAGAAAGAACTAGGCCTATGTTTGTCCGACTAGAGGACTGGTCCGCCGCAGACCGGCGCTAGCCGGCTACGGCTAGTGCGGAACGAAGGGGGACATAAGCCACCTTCCGTGGCCTCGTCCCCCGATGTAAATAGCCTCCCTTCCTTCCAACAACCACCAACTACGAATCAACTGTATAACCAACAAGTGCACAATTCTACTAAGTGAGACCCTACCAACACTAAACTTTATTTGTTTTAATTTAAAATTAATAACTTTGCCACTGCTTTTTGCAAAATAGGCAATTAATTTTATAGCGATTAATAGCGTTTTTATTTTAATTGCTATTAAATATGCTATAAGCTAGGTTAAAGTTAAAGTTATATTAAATTAAACGTTTACTAATATTATACCTTTTCTTACAAAGATTACTAATATATTTAAGTTATTAAAAAAACTAATCTTTAATAACGCTAGCTGCTTTAAAGGCAAAAAAGCCTAAGCGTAGCATTGTTATTATAGGTTAACTATTTAGCCTATTATACTAATAAGACTTTATAAAAATAGCAAAGTTAAAAAAGCAAACGGCAATCTTAAATATATACTTATTTATAAGTAGATAATTAATCCTATATGCAATTTAAAAGCTTTTATATATTGCATTATATTAATTTATAATTAAACCCTTAAACAGTTTAATTATTTTTTTTATTTTCTTTTATTTAATATAACTTTTATAAAGTTAAAAAATTCTTTTTTAGTATTTAATTTTGCAGCTTATATCTATAACCTTATTAATAATAAAGAGATTGCTTTTAATAAGAAACTAATCTACTAGCACAAAGCACCTTTAACTTATTAAAGAGCAAATAGATTAACTGCTTTAAGAAATTAAATATATGCTTTTCTTTAAAAAAAAAAGCTTTAATATATATATATACTCTTAGTAATTAGGTTTTATATATATGCTAATATAGCTATAAGCATAAGCTATATTATAATAGCTTATAAGCTATTATTAATTGTTATGCTAGCAATATATATACTCTTTAAAGCCCTAGCAGAATTACCCTGCCTTTTAAATATAATGGCATCAACCTGTTTCTAGCCTATAGTATAGATAGCTACTTTGTTTAAAGTCTTTAATACGCTAGCAAAATTATATTAAAATGAGACTACGCAAAGCTAGCCGCTAACGCTAGACTAGGCTTGGGTTACTAAGCCTAGGGCAATAAATGGCTATTGGGTAGTTTTGCCACTCTTATAGCTGTAGTAGTTTTGCTACCTCTATGATTATAGTAGCCTTGCTACCCTTAGTGTTGCTAATAATAGCTAGTAGTGATAAGCAGAGATAAGAGACGCTTTCTCTTAAAAAGAATGGCTAGGTAGCGGTAGATGACGAGGTATATAGATAATAGAAATAAAGGCTTAAAACAAGCTAAATAAAATATATTGTAAATGAGTGGACAATAACTAAAATAGTTATATTTAGAAAAGAGGGTAGTTATATATTTAGTCTAGTCTAGTCTGCGGCAGTCTAGTGGGCTAAGCTTATAGAGAACCAATTTCTATATTAAGACTAGCGGGCATTTACATTAGTAAATGTTAGCCTACAAAGACTGCGTTATACGCCAGATAGATTCATTTCTTTCCTTCTAATCAACTACCCTTCTGACTGCTTTACTGATCTCATATTATTGTGAGGTCTAAAGCGGAACGAAGGCTAACTATCGTGGACACACAGGGGGCCACGCGACTGTACCCCACCTATACATCAGTTTTACGCAGATGCGACCCTGCTTCGGAGGTGATCTAAGCGGAAAGTTGCATGATCATAGATAACTCGTCCTGCTCTTCGCTGGGGTCGTCCTCGTTGCGTTCTCGGACATGAGCCACCACTCGGTTGGTCCCAGACAGCACGGAAGCAACACGGTCCCCCGATCTGGCGAAGACATTGCGATTCCAGCTGGAGGACGTCTCACGTGTCACATCAATACTTACCCAACTGTCAGGGTGGAACGGGCCGTATCCCCACGCCCTCAGGTCTTGATGGATCGCCGCTCGGACCGATTTGTTGGTGATCTGGTGAACACCAATGTACTTCAAGTTCTTGGGCGCTCCACCAGCGTGGACCCAGATGTCCACGATCATCTCCCACAGGCGCATGTTAGTATGCCTGACAGGTGGCTTGAATGACTCGTCGACAAGGTACGCCGTGAAGATAACAGCTACTTGCTTCGAAACCGACACGACACATTCAGACAGCGTCTTTCCGGTCTCGGGCTTGATGATCCGGTGCATTTTCCAGTCTGATGCATCCGATGCGAGAACAGTTTCGAGGAAGGCCAACATTGGATCGTCTCCGTCGAAGTTTGTCACTTGTCGTCGGAGACCGTGATCCTCCACGGTGAGCATCTTTACAAAGTGCGTATGAGTGTGCAAGTTTGCAAAGTCCAAGGCATCAAAAGTCTGTAGACGATGGCTCGAGTAAGTTGAGCAATGCAGTATTGAGTCCTAACGTTGAGCAGCCCCGTTTTAAGGCGGGTAGAAAATACCAAATTTATATAACAGTCACTCGCCAAAACAATGGAATTGTTTTTCATCAATAACCTTGTTGTCCTATTCACAGCCAAGCCACAAAGAATTGGCTCTCTCTCGCTAGACTGGCTGTCATGCCTCCTTACGATATGTTGCTTGTTAACTTAACGTCAAACAGCCACTGTAAGACAACAGAGGCTCATTGTATACCTAGGTATTGCTCAACTGCATACCTTACCTAGGTAGCAATTTCTTCGGTAGCTGAAAGACAACGGCATTGTAGCATGTTCGCCCTTCTTCTCTGATGTATTTTCTAGCACTGTGCCTGGATAACAAAGCTCTAGCAGGATTTGATTGTCTTCTTGCAAGGCATAATATCAGCTCCAGGGCTGTCCTCCTAAAAAAAATTGAGCGGCTTCTTGGAATGATAGCAGGCAGGCGCCACATCGTTCCTCGCCAGTGTTAATCTGTACACCCACATATTGCATCTGTACAACCTAACAAGTTTATTGGCACACCCTGTGCCGCTACACCCACTGGCCTGCATGTAAAATTTAGAACACTCCCTGGAATCTCTGTGGCCCTGGTGGCTGTGGCGACACTGTTGGCCTTGAAACCTGATTAGAAAATCCATTTGACTGTAGATGTTGACGGAGTGCCAATAGATGGCTGGCGCGAAGTTAGGGGCCCAGTGACAGAAATCGAGTTATGCAACAGCGACCACTGTGGACCTCCACACACAAGCCGGCGGCGTAGCTTGGATGTAACGCTGGATCAGGCAGCAAGTGAAACCACGGGTCTTACACGCATACAAACGTACGCAGTTTGCTTCTTCTCTTTTGGGCGCCTCGGTCTTCCTCTTCGTCAAATCAAAAATAAACAGCCGCTTCGATCCGTTTCAATATACTCTTCGGGTCCGAACGCCTTGGAGCATTGCGCGCGGATATGGACCTCGAAATACCGCCTTTTAGTTTTGAGCTCTTCCGGTACGAGCCCCTGGCATCACCGTCATGCATACGGCTTCTGTCATTCGTGCGAAGGACAGCCGCTGGCACAAGCCCCGTGTCGATATGCGGCCACGAACTCGTCGAATGCGTCATTCGACCCATGGACGGTCGGACCTCGACGACAATCCAACATACGATGCCCTTTCCTACACTTGGGGCAATCCCAAGGCCGTCGAGGCACACCGGGCAGATGACCACGCGGTCACGGCCCGGTGGCCCATCATCGCCAACGGCAGACTTCTGTACGTCACCAAGAGCTTGCACGAGGCGTTGAGCGAGCTCAGCAAGGTGGCCCGGGCTGCGCGAGGGGGGGGAGTCCGCCGGAGAAGATGAGAGATTCCCGCCATACAATAAGACCGAGCTGATCCGGGCCGCCGAGGAGGGGCGCCTGGACGATGTCTGGTCTGTTATTAAGAGCGGCGCCAACCTGGCCGCCCAGGACATGTTCGGCGAGTCGGCGCTTCACTACGCCGCCGAGAACGGTCACCTCGACATCGTGAAGGTGCTACTGCAACATGGCGCCGATAGGGAAATGGTTGACCACTCACGACAGACACCCTTGGCATGCTGTCTTCAGCGACGGCGTGGACAGCACGAGCAAATCGCTGATGTTCTCCGTGACCCTGCGCCAGTGGATTCAGGCTGTACGAGTACACGACCGTTAGCGACCTCTGGATCGACGCAGTGTGCATCATTCAGGAGGATATCGACGAGCGTAACGCCCAGGTGTCCATGATGGCCCGAATCTACAGCAGCGCGCGGTCGACCGTCGTCTGGCTCGGGCCGGAAGATCACAGCACTCGGATCGCCCGGGATGCCGTGACTCGCCTGAACGTAGCGTCTGTCGAAACCTGCAGAGACGCTGCGTGGCGGAGGGACCGACATCAACATCAACCCCAGGATGGCCACCAACACGATAGTATAGGGGAGGACGATGGCAAAATCTCGGTACGGCAGTTCCAAGCCGTCCTGGATCTCCTCCGGCGCTCCTGGTTCGAGCGGACCTGGGTTCTGCAACAGGTAGTTCTTGCCAGGGATATCGAGATCCTGCGTGGATCTTACAGGTTTTCATGGATCGAGTTGTTCGAGCTCGTCCAGCATCGACTAGGCGACGGCTCTGATGTAAACATTATGGGGCTATCGGAGCATCCCAATAGTTCCCGCCACAAAGGCTCCAAGGGAATGGGCGCATGGACCATGACAGACCTCAGACTTCGGCTGCGATTTGACACGCTTGAGCGGTGGCACTTGAATATGCTCCAGGACCGTGGGGCCCGGGCAGACCACAGCTGGCACGAGAAGCTGAGCTTGTGCACAGTTCTGGGCCTGACGTGGAACCTTGAGGTCACAGATCCCAGGGACAAGGCATTTGCTATTCTTAGCATTGCAGCACCCCTGGAGCCCAACGATGACATCGTTGTGGACTACAGGAGATCCACTATAGACGTCTTTACCGAGCTTAGTAGGATCTTTGTCGAGGCCAGGGGTAATAATAAGATCTAGAGCTTCTACAGCGGTGATGTCGAGGAATTTGAGCCCCTTGAGGGTCTCTCCTTTGTCTAGGCACCGCTGTGTGAAAACAAGCACTGCACCGCCCTGTCGTTCCATAATAAGAAACAATGCCCTGCCGAGCTTCCTTTATAGGTGCCGGCCTTTAGCAGGCCGCTTACAACGAATAAGCTGTAGTATATACGTTTCGCTGCCGCCTTTGCTTAGGGGCTTATACTCTATCCCTCAGATGCAGCGGTACTAAAGCTCGATGGGTATAAGTTTGACCGAATTGTAAAGCTGAAAGATAAGCCGCACAAAGAAGAAATCGGTCAGGGAATCAATTTCATTATCTTCTCGTAGCTTAAGATAGTGCGGCTCAGTAGAGGCGACGCCTCGAAGCTCGGTCAGGTGGAGGTTCTCTGGAGGACCCTAATATTGGATCACATCTGGTCCGGGGGACTGGAAGCTGCGAGGTTATCTTTCAGGAGGTTCATCAGCGAGAACATGCGGGTGGGAAAAGGCATGTCCGATCAGGATACCAGGCTATACACACAGCTTCAGACGGCCGATGAGTCGGGTTCCTTGCCTTCGTTGGAAGAGATCATGGAGTTCAAGGCACAGCATGGAGGTCGGATGGTGACCCACCACTGCCGACCTGATGCTGTATCCGAAATAAGCAGCTTCCATTCCACCTTTTGCCGACACTATCGCACGCGATCTCTGCTCAGAACTGAAAATGGGCGTCTTGGCCTGGGGCCACGAAATGCGCGGGCAGGAGACACGGTCTGGCTGCTTAGCGGTGCCCGCACGCCCTTCATCCTACGGCGGGTGCCTGAGCCTCATGGGAACAGGCAGTTGTTTTTGATAGGGGAAAGCTACGTTCACGGGGTCATGGATGGAGAGTTTTTGCAGAGTGGTGGATTTGACTTTAAGCCAGTGGAAATTGTATAGGCCATCTGAAGTCAATAGTATCACTCCTAGGTACTGTACATGTTTGTATGATGTCCAGGGAGATCAAACGAAAGATACTCGAGGACAGCGACCCAGTCGTCTGAGCCCCTATAGGACCATCCGTTCTGGTCTCCCATCGCTTGAGGGATAACGGCTGAACGCCCCAACTACATAAGAACTAAAGTACGTACCTACCAGCTCGCGTCCACCTGCCCCTGGGATCTTCGTCGGCGCCAGAAGACATCGCACGGGACACGGATATCGTCGATTGAAACGCCGGTCGTCCCGCTGTGCCGCCTGACTGCAGCTGGCGGCTATGTGGCGACATGTGCGGGTGAAAGTTGTGGTGGCATGGTTGTAGCTGACTTCATGGGGTCGAATTTGGGTTTTCTTTTTTCTCTAAAACCCTGTTTGAAAGGAATAAAATTGAAAAACAAAAAAAATTTAAAAGAATTGAGGGGAAAAAAGAAAGAAAGATTTAATACAAGGAAATATGCTTTCGGTGCTCCTCTCTGTGCTCAGGAGGCCCCCTGGCGCCCCAGCCGCCGAGCCCGTGCGGCCGGGGCCGAACAAAATTTTCCTTGGACGTATTTTGCAAGAGAACGGATATTTGTACTGTCATTTTCGGATATTTCACTGCAAAATCACTAGCGCGATGGCTGCACCCAATCAAAAGCTGCCCTTTGATAAGATCT